>MU123981.1:0-36490 GCA_014904935.1 Melanogaster broomeanus
GGCTGGTTTTCGTGATCAGAAAGTCGACCTCACAACGATCTACGTATTGGCAAAAGAAGATGGTAAACGGCAATGGATGTAAAGAAGATGGAGCTAGGGGTGTTTCGGATGAATCCGGACCGGTACGCCTGGCGTCATGTCGCGAACGTTTGCATATAACATCTGATTTCATTGAAATTGGCCTCGCTGAGCCGTGTAATTTATAGCTACCAGTGCATGGGAATCAGCCACGAACCACGAAGTGAGAATAGAGGGTACTTACTACAAGCCGCATCTAATATTAGTTATGACGAGGATGGGCAGCATGAGCAATGTCCGAGGACGGCGAGAACAGGTTGGAACTTACGCGTTACAGATGGTTTTACCCTCGTCGTCTTTCCTCCACAGTGGAGTCGCTGTGGTGTGGCAATTGTAACATTGTGCTGTCCCAACTTGTCTAAATGAGTTGCGTGATACGGGCGAATAAGGATGTCAACCTATCCATGCCGTCGACCATCTCCTGGCGAGGTGTGGCTTGAGTGCGAGTTTCGCCGTGATTGGCTCGCATGCTCTTAGGACGAGGACGCTTATGCTGTGGGGGATGGGTCAGTAGTCAATATGCGTTGAGGGGATTACATACCAGCTTGCAGTAGAGACCACATGCATTGCAGTTTAACTCGTCATTGAGACCACGGCGCCAAAGTGGGGTATGGGTCGCGCTGCAATTGGAACACTCCGCCTTCACTCCACCGGGAGCAGAGTTGTTGCTGGTCCCGCGAAGAACGGCAGGGTTGAGGCTGGTTGCAGTGGCACCGGGGCCAGAGGAACGTGTAGTAGGGGCGTTGTGAGTCTTGACCGTGAGGTTCAGACGACCGTTCGGAGTATTGCCCCAAGTGCTGGTGCTCGGGCCGACCTTGGCCAAGGCAACGGTCTAAGGGAGGCGTCCTTGACGGATTGAGATAGAGGAGGGGTAGCTAAATCAACGTCATAGTTGTTGCGAGGAGTTTGCGAGTCCGTATGAAGCGTACCGGATTGGGAGGTTTCTTGCATGACGACGTCCGAATCGACCAGAACCTTGTAGTTGCTCTGACACTGTTGAAGTGAGAGGTGGTTGTCCTCTGCAGCGTCGATGTTGCTCAGCAGCTCGTCCAGAGAAGGGCGAATGATGCTGAAACCGCGGGAAGAGGTGTTTGTGACATCCTCCCCATAGTTCATGGTGTTGGAGAGGGAGAGCTGAGCGTATAACAAAGCGGACGGGCCGAAGTCGCTGGAGAAGAGGGATGGGAACCTGAGAAACGGTTGCTCGTTAGACGAGCCAAAGTTCTTGCGCTTCTGGGATCCAGCGGAAGTCTCCGTCTCGATGTGAGTGTTGCTGGTGCAACCGTTAGCCTCGTCGCCAGCGACGTTAGCGCGAGTGGTCGGACGCCCGTGTCGGGTGATAGCTTCCTGGAACGCAGCAGAAGGTTTGAGGTCCAGCTTCGAGACGGCGACATTCGCTGCAACAGGAGAGAGGTGGTCAAGGGAGAATGTGAATTGCATGCGTTTGATAGTGCCGGGCTTCGCATGCTGACTGGCTTCGCAGGCGCGCTGGCGAATGAGATCAGTAGAGGCATTATGCCTGAAATCCGGAGCCTCAAGCTCCTCGATACTCCTAGAAGGACGGAAAATATGTAAGGGTAGAGGGTATGGGATAATGAAAATGTAGTGACGCACCTGCCCTTTTCCCAGCGCTCCAAACGACGAGATTTGTCTTGCAGACCCGGAGTAGCACTTGTGAGACGAACCTCGAATTTTGAGGATGGTGCTGCGGGTGCAAGGTGTTGTGGGAAAATGGCGAGTGTCATGCTTACAGTCAGTGGTCAGTGGGAAGGGAAGGTGTCAGCTCAGCAGAGCTGAGTACTTCAGAACCTGTCCTCGAGGAGCTCTTTGGTGATTCATGGATAAGCAAAGGCGGGAGGGACGGAATTATGAAGAGTGAAGGTGCATCCTCGCCACTTTGTTTGAACTCGACGAACATTTCCACAGCTGAGAAGTCCGCACGATTTTTGTCGGGGACGTATTCTTTCTTGAAGATGGAGATGTCGGGTTTCAATGGAAAGTCTCCTACAGCAATGGTATTAATGGCCTTCAACCCGAGAATCCAAGGGGCGATGGCTTGTACCTGGGAAAGAACCACGTGAATAAACATGTGGAGTTACTATCATGTGTGAGCACTTACGAATAGATCGTACATCTGCTTTTTATCAACTGCAGTAGCAACTTTGCTGAAAGCGTCGCGGGGTACCTCAGGGTGGTCCTCTACCTTCACAGTCGATGTAAGATATTTCTCCAAGAACACTTGACGGGCATTGGCCCCACAAATCGGCCCTTTGTCTCCACTGCGAGCTTAAAGTTAGCATCCATTTAACCAGACGAAGTTCACTGGAATGTGAACCGTCTTTCTTAACAGCTGGAGTGGACTGAAGGTTTTCTGCAACGGAAGCTGCCTGATGCTGGGTGGCGGCGGAGAGAAGTAGTGGAGGGAAAAAACAGAGACTGATGAATGCATGGAGAGGTTATGGACTAGCTGCTCGCGGTATTTATCTGCTACGAGTGTGGCAGGTAAGCAGGCAATCGATGATCGATGATCGATGACTAGTGCTAGTGATGACTGATAGTCGATGGTCGTACAGCTAGCTGGTACTGTTGAGCAAGGTGTGAGTCCACAACACATCGACTGTCAATCGCGTTCTAAGCATTTCCTCTTTTGTGGATATGGCCCCTATTGCAATGTGGATAATTGTGAGTAGGCACTTCGTTCATATATACTTACCTATCTTACACTGGAATTTCACCTGTCCCGCCACTGGTATGAGCTTAAATCAGATGTCGAAGTCACTCGGCGCTACAATCATGATGGCACAAGCACATGTGGTGGGAGAGGCATAAGATATTGATTACAACAGCCGACTTGGAGGGTATCAAATGTCACTCTCAGGTACATCTTGGGCATTTCCAGTGTTTCTCTCGATGATCCCTGCCTCATGTTGATCCTATGCAAACACTTCCTGGCAATGGTCGATGTGGGGAGGACAAATACACTGATCCCTGTCACCCTACCGTCGCCTGTTCACTTCTAACTGCCCATCATGACCCGACTGACCTTCGACGAACAGGGCCAAATCACGTATCACAGTGACCTTTGGGACGTGTGTGATGTGCTACGACTGATCCCCGGGGTGCGATGGAACAGTGGTTCGTGGGACAGGCGGGGGCATGGGAGTTTAGCTGGATCAGCCGTCGGGGATGCTCAGCACAGTGAGGACATCGAGGCGCTGAAGTGGACGGTGCTTTTCTGAAATCTGCTGCAGACTCCGTGGCCTGAGTCTGCGCGGTTTCGATGGACTTCGTCGCGGGGACCCTTGGCGACCCTTGGCCCTCGTTCGTCTCTTCCTCTTCCTTAGTTCCGGCCTGGCAGAGGCCGTTACGAAAAACAAGGGGCACGACCGGTCTTGGAAGATCGGTTGTCGTGCCCTGTGGTCCAGACCAATGGTCGTCTTAACCGTGGTTAACTAGTACTTGTTGAGGTCAGAGTCAAAGCGTGATCATCCAGCTAATTATAGACTATGACTACGACTCGGAGTCCCACATCTTTTCGGTGTCATGATTTTAGTAATGCACCACTCATGATTACATAATTGATTACTAGTACTGTAATTGATTGCTGTACCAGCCTCTGGCCCGAGCAGGTTGAGGCTGTTCCTAGTACTGCACATCTGCTCAAGTGCCACACACACGAAGACTACAAGCTGCATCTGGATCATAATTAACCAAAATTTAGTTGGTGAAACCTCACAGAATGGCCTATTCCCGGCAAAGGTGTGCTACCCTGGAGCAAGCCTCCAAGGGGTTGATACTTTCTTGCTGGAGAAATGGTGGCTATCGGGGAGCACTGACTAGCATTCTAAATCCAGTCATCTGTATCAATAGGGGTGACCCGGTGACTCCACACCAAGAACAAGTGCTGAACTACATGGTACATGCGGTATACCGTATACGTTGGAAAAACGTGAAAGTAAACATCGGTATCCATCTACGCAGCAGAACCATGAGGTGTCGGTGACGTCTTCCACCTCCAGAGAGAGCGAAGCGGCCTGGTGATTGATGGATGTAACGCCATATAGATGACACCTGCGTAGAAACACATCGTAAGAATAATCGGTAAAATATTGGGTTCCTCGAAGACGGTGGCTGCAAAAGCAGCGACGAAGGACCACAGCCTAAAACCGACAAAATGGTCAATTAGTAGCCTCGCATCAACGGATAAGACTCACGACAACTGAAGAAATACGGGCGGCAGCATGAACATCATCACAAGCCGCCGGACCTGTAGTTTATCACTTGCCATACTTGCCATATAATCTTCCTGTTCAAAAGTTTGAGTGTTATCCTCATGCACGAAACAGGTGACGGACAGCTCCAAACACAGAATCCACATCAAATTTACATATCTGATTGGTAAGATTCATGGAAACTATGATTGTGCCGACTGAAGCAATAATCGACACATAGATCAAATACCGACTGGTGTCGGATGATGCGGAGGGTGAGATTTGCTGTTCTATCGGAATGAACAGACTGGAGCTAACAGCCAACATCACAGTGGACTGTTTCAGGTTAGCGAGATACCTTTGACAGTATTGGTGTCAGACCACTCACATACAGGGTATAGCTATCCCAATCTGATCTCAGCTTAGACATGTATGTCTTCCAACGTGACTCATCTACCACCCCGTCGACCCATATCTTTTGGATGTCTCGGATGTAAGTCGTAAAGGACCCGAAAATAAAAGTGGACGCCTGAGATAGAATTGGGATGGGTTGGCTGGGCTCCTTGTCCATTGTGTTACTGGGGAACACAGCTCAACCATGTCCAAGGCGCACACCAAATTGCCCGTGGAGGTTCAAGAATCTGTATTGAACTGATATATACTTCAGCTGCATACTATCAAACACCGAGAGCAGTCACTTACAGAATAGACACATCACTCTTGCTAGTAGAAAGTCAACACAGGAAGAATTTCAAAGCCTGTGGCTCGAACATACCCAAAATGGTTGCGACGTAGATATCTATGTGAACTGTGTAGCAAGAGTCAGCATATGAACTATCATATGATGAGGCGAAACAACCTTCGATCAAAGATGTGAGGCCAACCAACCTCTGAAGGTCAGCAGTTTCGAATGGCCCCATTGCCGTATCGGACAGCATAGAATCTACATTCAATACTATCCGTCAGGACACATTTTACAAAGATACACACCGGTGTGTACTTACCAGCGTTTGCATGTATCAACATTCCTTGTAATTGGTGGTAGCTGTGGCTGTGCGATGCCAACCAACTAGTGACGTCGGAAGGATAGAGTTCGCAGTGATGCCTGCCCAAACAAACACAAGGTCACTTTTGAGTCAGCTGACGAACTTGGCAGCGCCATGATCTTCTTAGCATGTATAAACGCTACATAGTACACATGAGAACTTACCAGAGCAAACGAACCAGTAGTGAGTTTCGATAGCATATCCTGAATTGCGTTAAAATACAAGTTCTCGGGATCACACAATTCACTCACTGAGATGTTCCTCACTTCTTACACCCCTGGTAGTCCCACATATGTCCATCAACTTGACCGGGTGAACCCAAAAAATCAATCTTTTGCTATGATCGATGAAGTAATAGAAGCACTGCTGCTCCTTGCGAGTCGGGACATCATCACCTGTCAACTTGAGGACTAATGTCAGTGAATGGCCAGGTACGTCTGGATGTGTTACGGCGTTAATCAGAACCGGGATAAAGTCTTCCACATCTGCGCAATGCTGGGGGATGCTTAAGTCGGTATCGGTGTACACAGGCTATAAGATGATGACATTAACATTGTAGATTGTGTGTGCGGTCACTGCATACCATGGATCTATCGGCGAAGAAATACGGCGCCCCCATCCGGGTGAACAATTCGATCCCATCCCGGGACTTGCGGCCTGAATTTAACGAGTGAACAAAGACAATATTTAGAATGGAAAGATCGTACCCGGTATAATCTAGTTTCTGTGGCTGTATCTCTTCGATATAGTGAGTTTCGTTTCTAAATGCAATCGTTAGAATATCAATCTTGCTGTGCCATTGGCAGAATGGTTCCGGCATACCTGTCGACCTTTCTGTTGTATCGTTGCAACTCCTCCGGTACCACAGGTTTTGCTAAAGCTAGCAGATCTAAAGGCCAGATAGTAGCTTGTTGCTGAAGCTCGATTGGTGGGTCGTTGTGTAATTGCATTGACTCCCCACGCTCACGCTCAGGCTGTATGGGCTGCTGAATATTATGAGTTGAGGCGTCCTCAAAGGCAGTGAGCTGCAGACTATTCCGACGAGAATGCTCGAGACTAGTTTGCTGGTTGGATTCCTCCATTGACAGAGGATCCGGAAAAGGGGGAATGGAGGTCGTCCCTGGCAACTGACTGGATGGATGTTCAGCTGCCAGTGGAACGCTTCCACTGGTACTGGCTGTGAATTTCGGTGCTGTCCCATGGCCTGCATCTGCTTTCTGACCTTTCACAGCTGCACGTTCTGGTCGAGAGAGTAGGCGAGCACAGAATCGAAATACGCGTAGGATGAAGACCCAGACATGCCGAAGGTCGTTGCGAGCTGCTAATCTTCTCAAGACAAAACGAAGCGGTGCCAGCATGCCTTTTGAATAGGGGAGGGAATGCTGGAGGTGAGATAGACCATACCTGGTGGTCGTGAATAGATATAGTGCTGTATCGGCGCTAGTGTTGGCAGAACTGGCAGTGCCAGGCAGATGACAACCTCACAGCAAACTATCTTGAGTTATATCTGGCACAACAATATCCAGTACCGCTTGTTCTACACGAGGTCACCGATCAAGAAACCGAACAGGTTTGCTCGCGCCAACAATCACCCAATCTCCAGGTTCAGGATGTAGTGTGCTGTAGTGTTGCAACCACTTAGTTATAGACACTCTGGTAACTCACTGCCAGTGGCTTCAAGACGCCAAGTTCTAGTGCGAATTCCCAGTGAATGGAACACTTGTCATTTCCACCCATGAGTTGGCTTCGCTGCCCGTGAGGACCAGTAGAGGACATCGTGGTAGAGTATCAAGGGATTTCTCGGTGTCAGTTACGCTGTCGGCCTCAACCGCTGGCGGACCTCAGTTGGGAGTTTGACATGTGCCCCCGCTTTGCACAACTGGAATGGCGAGGAAACTAAGAACATCACAGTGGACTGTTCCAGGTCAGTGGGATGCCTTTGACGATGTTGGTATCAGACCACTCGCATACAGGGTATAGCTATTACAATCTAATGTGAGTGGACCACCACTTCTTTGACAGGATGCACGAGGTGATTGATGACATCGATGGTTGATATTGATGATCAATGAACTGGCCCCTGACTGGTGAAACTGGCTATATATTTGGAAGGACAATTGCAGACAACCCTACACAAAAAAACTAGTTACGCGCATTTGATCCAAGTGGTGCATCACGAGGACGTTTCGTTCGACCCTCTGGCATCGGAGAGGTACTTCCCTCCCGCTTCAAGGACCCCGCACTCGCCACGCTTTTTGAATCCTCCCATTGACTCTGGCTGCTAAGCAACTGGTCCGACTTCCGTGAAATTTGTGGGCGAGTGTGTAGAATGCTAGTGTGTTCGACGAGTCCCTTCTCAGCTTTGTCGTCAGTAGGCCAGCCCTCCTTCAGCAAAGCTTGCTCTAGGGTTTCGATGAACCAAGTGGAACTCTTCAAAAGAGCCATATCCTCATCGTACTGGGATACTTTGACAAACAAGCGCTTGGTTTTGGTATCAGGAGAGTCTTCCCCGTTCACCACTAGCGCCCTCTCCTCATCCGTGGGAGGTTTCTTGATGTAACGTGACTTGAACGGCGAGCTGAGAGTTTCGAGCAGTCCAAGCAGAGGGGAGGGGCTTTTGAGTTCGAAGGTTGCGGGAGGATATCCCCCTCCATGGAGCTCGGATGCCTTGGCTTTTCCACCGACCGCAGCACCTTGCAGGTGGAAATCTATGACGTCAAAAAGCTGGTGTAAATCGGAGGCGCGTTCTCCCCCAGAATAGGCATCAGTAGTGGGAACATATTTGATAGTGGCCCAGCCAAGCACATGAAGGAATGATTCGATGTCATCTTCAAGCATGTGCAGCTTTCCAGGCTTGCGAAGCAGCGCAGCGGACATGAACTGCCAAGTGCCCTGCAGACGACTTGAATGATAGTGCCAATGACTGAATTCCGTGAAATACTTACTGTGCGCTCACGTCGCCTGTTTCCAATCTCCCCAACTGTCTTAGCAAGTTCCCAGTCGATCAATAAGCCTCTGCCGTCCTCGGTCAGTATGATGTTGCCCGGGCTGATATCACGGTGCAAGAGTTGCAGGACTTCGTATGCAGACCAGTGAGCTTAACAAATGAGTGTCAGTTACGAGCGCACAGATGGGTCTCGCTGGAGTTCACCTTTCATAGCATCCAGGACCCCTCCAACCAACTCTTTCGTGCACCTGAACGAAGTTAGAGGCCGTCCAACGACGTCGAGAACGAGTCTGTAGTGGATGAAAGGCGTGACCTTCAGCTCGACACACAACCACGGCGTGTCAACCAGCGTATGTGTATCGGTCTTAGAGCCAGGGCCTTCCACATCGCCTCCGCATACCGACGTTGGAATGTTAGGGATACCCTTGCTGTTCAACATTTCGTATATTTCGTGCTCCGGCTGCACATCGTGTCCAAATGATATGAACCGCCAACAGTCTTTGAGGTAAACGGCGTGCTCCACGGCCCATCAAGGATCACACGCCAGGGCTTCCTCTTGCTTGATGGGCGGTTCTTGCTTGATGTGCTGTTGGGGGTGGTGTTCGACGTGCTGTTCATCAGCCGGTTGCGGGGGTACAAACCAGACCGGTAGGGTGCGCGTCGTGCGACCAATGATGGATCGGGAAGGATAGGGTGGTCGAGGGCCATAGCAATAACCTTTCAATCCCGGCACACTATAACGGAACAGTGGCGTCTCAGACACCAGATTTAAACCGCTCCTGACGCGTTCCTCAACATCCGTTTGGAGTTCTGCCGGGCAAACAGACTCATCATGACCTCGCAAATTGGCTGGGAGGTTAGAGAATTGCCAGAAAAATTTGGCCATAATCTCCGGATTTTCGTTGTAGTCGAACTGCGCCGTGACAACAACTGCAGAGGCATCCCATCGTATAAAACGCGCTTGTGTGCCGACAATGACGATGGAGAAAGAGAAATGGCGGAATTGTGACTGTGGTGGGCGATTGCGTAGGCAGTCAGCTGGCCTCGAATCTTCATTGCTTCATTGCTCGCTGACTCGAAAAGAACCACTCTGAATCGCGGCCTGGCACGCTGCCTCAGATTTGTCGGGAGGGTCCGTGAAAGGTGCATCCTTGCTACTTTTTTGAACTCGACGAACATTTCCATAGCTGAGAAGTCCACGCGATTTCTGTCTGGGACGTATTCTTTCTTGAAGATGGAGATGTCTGGTTTCAATGGGAAATCTCCTGTGTCAACGGAGGCGCTGGTATTTACGGCCTTCAACCCGAGCATCCAAGGGGCGATGGCTTGAATCTGGGCAAGAACCACGTGAATAAACATGTGGAATTACTATCGCATGTGAGCACTTACAAATGGATCGTACATCTGCTTTTCGTCCACTGCAGTAGCAACTTTGCTGAAAGCGTTGCGGGGTACCTCAGGGTGGTCCTCTACCTTCACAGTGGATGTAAGATATTTCTCCAAGAACACTTCGACGGGCATTGGCCCTATAAATTGGCCCTTCATATCCACCGCGAGCTTATGATTAACGTCCTTTTGAGCAGGCGGAAGTTCAGTGGAATGTGGACCGTCTTTCTTAACAGCTGGAGTGGACTGAAGGTTTTCTGCAGCGGAAGCTGCCTGATCCTGGGTGGCGGCGGACATGAAGTTAAAGATCAGAAGTAGTGGAGGGAAACAACAGAGACTGACGAATGGATGCAAGGGTTACGGACTGGCTGCTCGCGGTATTTATCTGCTAGGAATGTGGCGGGTAACCGTCAGTGTGCGTGGACCATCATTATTCTACAGGATTGGTCAACCTTTTCTTCTTTCGTTGACAGGACGTGGAAATGCACGAGGCAATCGATGATCGATGACTGATAGCCAGCTTGGGACGTGGAGCTGCCAGTGGTACTGTTGGGCGAGGTGTGAGTCCACAACGCGTCGATTGTCAAATCGCGTTTTAAGCATTTCCGTTTTTGTGGACTCCCGGGCCGCCCTTGCCTCGTGCCCTCCACACAGCTTGTCACAGGAAGAGTCCTGTCTAGCACACCCTCAACACTATCCCTATCCTCTCTCCAGACCTTCATACCACTTATGAAATACCCAAACCACTGAGGTTACTAGTATGCCACCCGCCCCCATCTCCCAGCGAACCCGGTTCGCAACTGTCATTATCCCTTCCAGCCTCTCCATCCCTTCCAGTACTAGGGATAACTGTCGCCCTACCGTCACCTGTTCATTTCCAACTACCCATCATGACCCGACTGACCTTCAACGAACAGGGCCAAATCATGTATCACAGCGACATCTGGGACGTGCGTGACGCGCTACGACTGATCCCCGGCGTGTGGACCGTCCAGTGAATCGTGGGACGGGCAGGTGCATGAGGGTTTAGCTGGATCAGCCGAAAGCTGCAACCACACGATGCCCGGCAGAGCAAGGACATCGAGGCGCTGAAGGTGGACGGTACTTTTCTGACATCTGCTGCAGACTCCGTGGCCTAAGTCTGCACGCTTTGGGTGGACTACTCAGTCGTGGGGACCCATGGGCCTTGTTCAACTCGACTCGAATGCTTTGCAATTGAATACCGCTGATAATTAGAATAATTGTGCCGATGAGTAAATTCCATGATATACTTACTTTGCGCTCACATTGCCTGTTTGCAATCTCGCCGACCAGTGTCTTAGCAAGCTCCCAATCGACCAACAAGCCCTTTTCGACGTCTCCGGTGATCACATGTAAGAACTAATCAATGATTATTGATGAACAGTATGCCGGGTCTGAGAAGGCCCGTTGCACCCAGACCAGAAATCCCTAGTGCCAGTCACCAGGTCAAGAAGGTCAACGAGACCTGACCTAACAAAGTTCGCTCGGTCTCTTCCAGGAAGTCTACTAGAAGCGGAACGCCGAGAACACTGCTACATAGACTGCTATGTAGACAAGGAAAATATTGTGCTTTATCATACCTGTTACATCCCTTCACACCCATGGCATCATGTGCAAGCGCTACAGACAAAACTAGACACGAGACAATATGCGTGTGCAAAGGACTAGGTTTCAAATGAAATGGTTGTGGCGCCAGAAGCCCCGCTGCCACTAGGCATGGAGTCTCCCATGCTAGTGTCGGTGCCACCGTGACCTGGTGCTTCTGTGTTATCCAACTCTTCCACCATCTGATGCTCGCCATCATCGTGGGCTTCCTTTCCATCACTGACGTTTGGCTGCTGAAAACATAAGTCAGTTAACCAGATAAACAACTGCGCAAATGAGAGTCATCGAGCACACACCAGTTGTTCCAGTAATCCATCCAACTCCTCTTCCGTGTGATATTCCGAAACGATTGGCAGTACACACATGCCAACTGGGATGTACTTCTTCACTTCCTCAGTGTCCGTGTCCGTGTCTGTTTTCCTCTTCCTCTTCCCCAAAGAGTCACTCTCTGTCAGCGTCAAATGTGGCCTAGCCACTTCAGTTGCCTGTGATTCGCTTGACCCGACGAAGAGCACCCTCCAGGATAGTCCACGATTCTTCCCTATAATTTTCTGAAGCTTGCGCAAACCTTCCAGCAGGCTCCCGTGCCTCCGAGAGATCGTGCATTGAATGGCATAGACATCGTCCCCATGACGGAGAAGCTCGTCGACTCCAGGGAAGTTACTGGATGGAGGACGCCAGTAGAAAGGTGGATTTTGGGTTTTGATTTCAGTATCAGTGCTGATGAGCTGGGAGGGATGAGCGGTGACTAGGGTCTGTAGTAGTGACCCGGAGTTACTGGAGGGAATGCAATTCTCCCACCCATATCGGACGCAAAGTCACGTGCTTGCGAGCGGTTCATCGGGTCACATGACTGGTTTTTCTTTGTTGAATGCTTACATAATGAAACTTTTTCAAACCCGTGAGTTCAGTGCCTTCCATGCCATTGCTCACTCTTGACAATGGGCCCCTCACATTGTTGCAGGCCTCTTCTCGTCCTTGGGCGTTGTCTTGTCATCGTTGATGGGTGCTCACTCTTGTGGGCCCCTCACGTTGTTGCCGTCCACTTCTCCTCGTTGGGCAGCCTTGTCGTCGGCTGTCGTCTTGTCATCGTTGATGGGTGCTCACTCTTGTGGGTCCCTCAAGTTGTCGCAGTCGTCTTCTCGTTCTTGACCGGCCTCTCACATTGTTGCAGTCATCGTCTTTTCGTCGTACATGGGTGCTCACTCTTGTGGGCCCCTCATGTTGTCGCATTCATGCAAAACATAAATTGAGCTGTGTTCATTGATATATCTTGTTACCCTACTGACTCTACGTTGTTGACACTGATCTCATCTTTCTCCACCCCACTGTTCGTACATACAGCGCCGACATCCATAGTATTCGTGTTCTTCAACCACCTCCCTCCACCACTCCTATACCCAAACGGCGCCTACCTCCTATTTTCACAACACCTAATACTAAACGACGTTTCTCGTGAAAATCACTTGCTCCAAAATCTCTGTCGACGTCTTCCTCTCGCGTCACTTCTTCTTTTTGTTATTCTACTTCTTCTCTTGCACATATGTTCTCTGTTCTCCTTCGTTTGATTGTCGATGTCGTCAATGATGCTTCTCCTAAACCTTTCGTCTCACTTCTCTTTGTTATTCTACTTCTGTTGTACCTAAATACTCCCATCCGTTCGCGTTCTCCAACATTTCATGTACCCACCTCTACGCTTGAATTTATTCCTCTGCACCAGTGAGCACGCAAGTCATGCCACACAAGCAAGGTTTCTGCTGGCATTGGCGGCAGTTCCCGAGTAGACTTCACAGTGTAGTAAAACTATCTAGTTCAACTTTCTGACGAACCGACTCACAAGCACGTGACCTTGCGTCCGATATGGGTGGGAGAATAGCATTCCCTAGTTACTGGAGTCGCCGTTTAACCAGGTACAGTCCACTTTGACTCTCGAAAGGAAGCAAGCGTGGACCCATTGTTCAAAGACATAACCCGCAGTACTTTTCATGGAGGCGTAGCTACTTGTCGCCCTGAAAAACTGCGACCTGGTAAGCGCATCCCACTTCAACAGGGCTTTAGCGATAGAGTGCTCAATCCTCGTGGTCAGCACAAAAGCCTCGCACCGCATTCGGAGGACCTGGTCAGGCCCATCTCGCTTTGGTTTAATGAATACCAGTGAGGATGGGCCAGACTTCCCAAGAGGAAAATCAAGGGAACGTAAGCTGTCTACGACTTGTCCAACGTTCGAGATAAAGTATGAGGCAGCAATGTCGATATCCTCTTGAAATGTAGATTCCATCTCCTCATTGTTGCCTATCTCCAACAGTTGACGTGGAGAAGGCCCCCCATTGCTTTTCGAGATGCCGCATACGTTCGATCTGGAGTCCTGAGAGGATACTAGTAAATTGTCAATAAAAACTTGAATACCCTCTGCAGAGTGACATAGGCAATACTGACGCGAGAGCAGACAGTTCTTCTGATGTCCAGTTATCCATGATGTAACGATGTGCCTTATATTGCTTCGTCCATTCCTTCCAACGCTTGGCATCTGGGGAGGTGGCCTGGATGGTGCAAATGCTGGGAGCCTCCAGAAATACAACAGCTGGACTAATGGTCACAAGATTAGAGTCCGACAGTGCCCATATCCCGTGCCACAACTTTAGTGGTTCAGCATCATCTGTGGAATGGGTGGTGACCCCTTTCTCAGTGAAAAGAAAGTACGTCTGGGGATGAGATTGAAAGGCAGTGGGTCGTGCTTTGCGAAGATGCTCAACGAGGGCATATATGAGGAAGAATGTCTTTCCTGAATCCAAATTCAATTGAGGGACTCAGGATTAGATACTGGAAGTCAGTTCCACACCAATACCAGGTTGCCCCAGGACAGCAGCACCCTTTCGATATACTTCTGCTTCTTCTAAGGCTTTCATTGCAAGCCTGTATTCCTCGCGCACGATCATAATCCTGGAATCCATTAACCCACATACTGTGTTCAATGCCGGGAGATGGTTGTCAAAGTCGAGGTAGTCAAAGGAGTGACGCTTTCCGTCGACATCAACAGTTTGCAACATTTTGAAGACATCATTGTTGCCCCACACTGTAGAGCGGAACTCTTCAACTTGATGAAGATCCAAGGCTGAAGGGCTTGTGTTTGTGTTTGATCCTGTGTGAGACCCGGACGCCATTGGTGCTGGTGAAGATGGATGAATAATAAATTTAGGGGAGCCTCACAGTACTACGCCGCAATTGCAGTCGCAGTCGCAGAGTCGACGCAGACTGCACTGGCAGTTGTGGGGCCAACTTGTGGCTATGGTCATTGCCGCAAAATAATTACAAGTAATATATTACTCTACTTAGCATCTGCCCTACTGCTTGCCTCGTCACCGTGCACCCCGAGGCCTTGACCGCCAATGTCCAGCATCATCTTCCACTAGTGAGTCCTATGCGCAGACTGACGTCGCATTTTGGATTTGCTCACGATTCAGGGGGTGTCAGTTGGAATTGAATCATTTGTAGTCGTCACTCGGCATTTTCTAGGATCCTGAGTGGCCGAAACTGATTCATCATAGCTACTTTTCGTGTGGAACACGCTTGAATCTACCTTTTCTGTTATCGAGAATAACTGCTCGACGTCACAGTCTCACTAACTTTAGCTTCTCCACATGCACATACTACCCAAACCCCTGACTCGACGTTACGTCATCCGCCTCCACACAGCAAACCTTGGTTCGCAACTATCACTATCCCTACCAGCCTCTCCGATATCCCTTCAAGTACCAGGGATGTATATCGCCCTACCGTTGCCTCTTCACTCCACTGTCCATCACGACCCCACTGACCTTCAACGAACAAGGTCCAATCACGTATCAGGGCGATATCTGGGACGTGCGTGATGTCTATGACTGATCGATAGATCCCCACATGGTGCAGTGTTTCTTGGAATGGGTGGTCACATGGGAGCTTAGCTGGACCAGCTGAAAGCTGCAGCCACCCACGGGCATTTCAGGCCACAGGCCTTTCGATCGTGGATGCCCAGCAGAAGTGAGGAGATCAAGGCGCTGAAGGTGGACGGTGCCTGTCTGATATCTGCTGCAGACTCCGTGGCCTGAGTCTGCACGCTTTGAATGGATTACTTCGTCGCGAGGACCCTGGCATTCGTTTCTTACTCTTTCTTTGTTCTGGCCTGGCACTGGCAGTGGCCGCTACACAAAATGTGGCTCGACTGGTTTGGGGAGATCGGTCTTCGTTCCTGTGATCCAGACACACGTTTCGATGTCATGTATGTAACGATTTTAATGCACCATGATTGCCGCACAAGCCTCTGGTCTCAGGTTCAGGCTACTCATAGTGTCATCCGCCGCTCAAGGGCCACTGCACATAAGTCTCCATGACCAAAGACCGCACGCTGCGTGTGGATCATGACCAACCAAAAATTTCATTGGTTGAACCTCAAAGAATGGCCCACCCCCACCAATGGTGCACGCCGCATGAACAAAGCTATCCCGAAGGCCTGCGGTTGACGCTTTCTGGAGAAATGGTGGCTGTGGGGGAGCACTGACTGGCATCCTAAATCCAGTTATCTGTATCTGTATCAACATTAAATAGGCTAAGGAATCATGAAGAAACAAGTGCTGAACTATATGGTACAGTACACTTTATAATACCAATACGGTATGCATTGGAAGTAAACGTCAGTATCCAGTTACGCAGCAGAACCACGAGTTGTCGGTCTTGACTTCCACCACAGGAAAATCCCTCTCAGGAAAAAGCGAAACAACCCCACCAATGACGGATATAACGCCAGGTAGATAAGAAACGCATAGAAGGCCATCGTCATTAGTGATGCATTGGGCCCGGCTTGGCCTGAAAGCCCCGGCTCGGGCCTGGCTCGAGAGGGCTTGGGCCTACTCAAATCTGAAGCCGGGCCAGGATGTGGGGCTCAGGCTTGGCTCGGGCCTGGCCTGGGCCTGGGCCGGGGCTTGATATAGGGAACCGTGATTCTTCACGACTACAACTCCTGTACTACTACAAGCCTAAGTATTAACCTTGACTTCGACCTAGTTGACTTGATACAACAACATCCACATAACCACGTCCTGACAAAACAAATGAAAAAGGCCGTCCTTCTCAAGATTCCAAATGACTGACAAGCTTCGAAGCTCGCCTTGCCTCGTAGTAGAACTGTAGCCTAGCCCATGTGCGGACGAGCCACAGCGTTCGCTGTTGCTTCTACTGCATAGTAAGCGAGCCAGCAAGCTGGCTCACATTAGGCTGTAACGGCTGCAGCACTTGGCCATCCACGTCAACGCCAGCAAGCCGTTCTGCCTCGCACGCGGGGGACAGCACGGGCGGCTGTGGCAGTCCTGGCGGTGGTGCTGTGTTGCCGGTCACACGATGCTGCAGTGGAGGATGGCTGCCGTGTGATGAGGACATGGATGCTGGGTTGCCAGATTTCGAATCGAAGCCGGAGAACGGGAGGTTGTCCGTGCTGAGCGCTTGTCGGCGGGCTTTCTTGTGCTCGAGCGGGTAACCTTGTTGCGAGAAGCAAGTGAACGAATGATTCTGGGGGGACATGGACGGATCAGTACTGAGCATGACAAGAAGAGGGGAACATATGGTTGGAACTTGGAAGCTATCAGCAAATTTGACTTTACAATAATCTACTTACCTGGTAATGAGAATGTCATGGCCGACACCTTATCGCGGATCTATAGTGACGAACCTAAGGGCACAGTTAGAGCTGCCAGTGAGTACGTGAGTGCTGAGGAGAACGCACCGTCTGCATTGCTGCTCGGTCTCATTATGACACCCTTGTATACTGGGTCCCTGCTCTTTCTGGGTGCTTCAGTTGTCGTGGATGACGAGCGATCTGTACTGCGGACGGGGGAATCACCTCGTCAGTACCTGAAGCAGAGCACGTGCGATGCACTCGAATGTCAGCTCGTAAATACAGTCGTGATGACATACCTGATTCAAGATGATTTTCCGCCTCGTTACTCTGGCCCTGCATGCGTCTGTGGTCAGGCACGCTCCCAGATGTAGTGCATTGTCTGCACACTCGTCCGTTGGCCGGTGAATCGTATTCTTCGTGTGGAACCTCAACTTGAAGCACTACAAGCATTTGGGGTGGTTAGTTGATATAAGACACAAATATATTAAGCCAACAAACGCGGGGGACTCACCTGATGCCACATGAGAATTCGCCTGCAGCAACCCATCATAGGCTGGAAAAAAAGCTAGAAGGTATATCATACTAGAATGGGTGGGAGTTCCTCACCAGTATGTGTTAACATCACGTCAGGTGGTTCCCGGCGCGACAGAGGGGTTTTGCTATGTCAAACAATAGATTAACAAAAGTGCTAATTGCGCGGAATGCAAAGTGCCAGGTAGACGACTTACATTGCCTTGGTATGTCCCTGGGCCTGCCCTCCTCATCTGTGTGGTCTGATTCTGAGCTATTGACAACGAGTGCTGTCCGTTTGCACTGCAGTGTCCTGTGTCGTTGTGTTGGTAGAGTAAGTACCACGCACGATGGATCTTGTGTGCATTGGCTGGTGGATGCGCAACTCAGGTGTTGCGTCGTTATTGGCATCTGTAAGGCGAGAGTAAGCTTTGCAGTGCAGCGTGGTCGAAGGGTTTGAGCAGGTGCTTCGTCGTTGCTAGAAATGCTTGCTGGGATTTCCCAATATCAGAATATTTTTTGCCCAAATCAGGGCTTACTAGAACTACAAAGGCTATATGGAAATTGCCGAAAAGCCCTGGCTTCAGGCTACCCTGTCAGAATTATCAATAATACTGTGGCTACTGTAGATAGGTGGTTTTGCATAATTCAGGATGCTGTTCACTATGAGGAAATTATGCATAATTATACATAATCTCAGAGAATGCCAGGACACCTGCTTCTTGATGCTTCTTGATGCTTCTTGATGCTTCTTGCTGCTTCTTGCACTTCTCTTCAGCCTTGCTATTACCAACCTTCCCAATTTGCTTATCAATTTCCGCTTTTTTGTGTTTTAAGGCACCCACATATGTTGGGGAGATTACCTATAATTGGATAGCTGATTATTATATAATTGCTCCGCTTGTTAACTACCAAACGGGGATACCACAGGCACTGATCATAAGAATAACCTAAAACACCCGCAAAGCACGGGATTGCAATCTCACTGTTGATTCTCACGGTGTCTCCAGACTTGCCACCCGTACCTCAAATCTACCCACCAACGCACCACGACAACGACAGTGAGCCACAAGACGACACGCCCATGGACAACGAGTGTCCTACACACAGCGACAGCAGCAACGAAAACTCAGAGAGAGATCCACAACCCAACGACGCTCAAACGGTCCCGAATTCAAGTTGCTCGAGTCTCGACCGTTGCTGTAACGTGACCCTGGCCCAACAATCTTCAGCCCGATCAGAATCCCTTCACACATAAACAAGGCCTCGAGGCGCCAATTGAGTGGCCCTGCCCGTCTGCACGCAGGCATTCGCTAGTCCTTTAATTCGCCTGTGCCGCCAGTTTCGCCCTTTCCCAGGTTTCTCTGTGCCCGCCCAGGTATGACTGCTAGTATCTGCGACAATGATATCTTCATTGACATCCTTCCACCAACTATCTACCCAACAGCGAGCCAATGCCTGAAATCGAACCCCCGCTCAGCCCTCGTGGATTCGACCAACGCCAACTCGTCTCCCTTCCATCGTTCGCAGGTGGCCCTGCCCCAAGATGATGACGTGGCAATCGAGTTATGCGAGAGCAGCCGCTGGCCCAAAGTTACGTGCAGGGTGTATGAGAAGTTGAGATCAGTGAGTTTATCCCAGTGCCTTTCAGATGACGCAGGCTTGACTCCTGACCGGTCTGACCTCTGACGCTGCAGCTTTACGTGATCGCAAGAGGCATCACCTAGTTCAGACACCCCATTGCTCACCTCCTCGGCACATTTAAATCCTGGCTCGAGCAGCTTTGGCTATTCGACTGGAACTCCCTATTGCTCCTGCCAGCGACATTCGACCTGTCTGCCCTCGCCCTTCCCCATGGCTTACAAAGCCTACCTACCGTCTCTGTCTGTGCGTAATCTGCTCGTTGATCCTTCCCGCATCACGATGACAGGGCCATGCCCATGTCCCAGGTCATGCATCATCTACTCGTTATGTCTCATTCCCAGGCCATGCACATTAAACACGCCCACTCTCGTTTATATATACTAGATATTATTTTGTAATTAAAACTGAAGTGGTTCGTTCAACCACGACGTCATCCTGTCCCAAAAATGTGGCTGTGTTACGAGGGAATTGCTTTTGATTACACGTATGCTGAAACATTGGTCTATACTGTAGTCTATAGACTATCATTCCGTGACGCTGACCATTCAAGGAACTTTTAGACGTCCTCATTGCCATCATCTCTGCAAACGAGAACTCTTCACTGATTCAGGTGCCAGCACGCTTATCCCTTCTCTCACACGCATTTGAAAACACGACCAAGTCCACATACTCGCACTGCATCTGTACCTGCATCCATACCTGCAGGTATACTAAATTATAGTTAGCTTTAATTACAAAATGATATCTAATATATATGAAAGGGCAGCAGGTCCATCAACGTACAACACCGCCCGTTGCTTGGATTCGTTTTCGAGGGAGTAGGTCCAATTTGAGGTGATGGGTACGAGGTGTGCCCAGTCTCGGTGCGCCGGCAGAGAACGTGCCTACGCGCACCTCCTGGTTGGGGCATGATCAGTGCAACTCAATGCAATCACGTTGTACTCACATCTTCATGAAACTTGAGACGACGGTCCATTTTTGAGGTGATAAGTCCACTTGTAAGGTGCTGGGTCCGTTTTCGACACATCGGATCTGCTTTTGAGGCGGTAGGTCTGTTTTTTGAGGTGCAGGTGAGGCGTTTTGGGCTAGGGAGCCATTTCGGGGGTGTGCAGTTTCAGGCACGGTTGAAGCGCGGGTGAGCTGTTTTGGATGTGCGCTAGCGGTATGTTGCAACGAACACAGGCCTCGCCAAGTCAACAGGTCGGATAACCTTCCTGCCTGCTGCTGCTGCTCCAGCTTGAAGACCACTCCAACTGAAGGCCGGGCTGGTGGTGATGCGAGAGAGGACGGGAAAACGACGATACGACGGGAGTGACGACTGGCCTCGGCCCCAGTGGCGGTTATGACGAGAACAGGGAATGATGGTATGATGGCGATTATAAACGATGATAATAATATGCAGCGGTGAGTTTACAGTAATGAGGCAACGAGTGTCAGCGGGAAGGAATTTTGGGACTCGTTATCGGCGGCAGCAATCAGGAATGATCGGTGGCGAGGAACTCCGGGAAGTGGAACGTCGTAGTAGTTCTGCACCACCAGGCAATCCTGGATTAGCCTTCAAGCAGGCCACACCTATCCAAGTTGCGTTGTTGTGTTGTCGAGGATGTGTGAGAGCAAGTAATTCATTAGCTAGTAAAAATACCAACCTTGTAAGAGCCTCAGCGAGACGTTTGAGGTATGTGACCATGAAGGGGAGCTTCCCCGTATCCCTCTACAGGTCAGTGTTGCATTCCAGATTGTCATGGGTAGTGCACCGGCGTGGGTGACATGAATCTAGTTGGTAGTGGTTGAGGTGCTGGCGAGGCAAATCTCGAACGTTTGGATGATGGGGGTGATGGGCGATGGATCACGATTAGGCAGGCTGGTGGTTGAGTGTCGATGTCGGGGCTTTGGAGGTTGTTGAGTGGGAGTGGTGCTGCGGCTGTTCTGAACGTGCAAGTTTCATTGGGCGCCATTGGGCCCAATATGGAAATCCCACCACCACAAATTCCCCAATTAGGCAACAGGTACGGGTCACAAAATCGTATCCGTACCCATGAGGTACCCCTGATATTGCCTAGGAACAAACATATCTCGAGAGAAGTTGGAACAGAAGGATGCAGGAACAACAGAACATTGATGTTGCCCTGTCAATGAAAGGTGGGACATATCAGATCTCCATCCGATCATCAAAAGAAGGCTGAGAATCCAGAATATTAGATCAGGAATGTGAACAGTCAGGGGTGTCCCAATGGGGAGGGAAGCGCAGAGAGGGAAGTGCACGATAGTAGTCACACATTATGCATCACAGCTGTGGACTGCTGTCCTGGATTATCCAAAACACTTCTACTACTGTTACCCAATATTATGGATAATCCTGCCAGGGTGTGGTGCCAGCTTGGGCCTGGGGCTCGGGCCTACTAATGTTTCAAGCCGGGCCATGGGCCCTCGCAGGCCCTATCCAGGGCTTTGGCTTGGCTCGGCCTACACAGGGCCTGAGGCCAGGCCCAGCACATCACTAATCGTCATCCCGACTCCGAGATGATTCGGTTCCCCGAGGCTGACAGTTCTGACAGCAGCGATGAAGCACCACATCCTAAAACCAATAAAAGGGTCAATTAGTAGCCTCGCGTCAATGGATAAGACCCACGTCAACTGAAGAAATATGGGGGGCAGCATGACTAAGAACACAAGTTGGCCGATATATAGTATGTCGTCTGCTATAGCCGCCGTGTGATCTGCCTGTTCAAAAGTTTGAGTATTGTCCTCATGCACGAAAACAGGCAATGCACTGCTCTAAATTAGTGTTTAAAAGTCCAGTCCAGTCCAGTCTTTTGACCACTTTTGTGGGCAACTGGACTGCAACCAGTCTTTTTTAATCCCAAATCTGAGGCAACTGGACTGAAACTGGTGGCAACTGGTTGCTGTTCATCAGCTATGAAAATTGAACCAGTTGCAACCAGTCTTTTGAAAGACTGCTGTACTAAAATAATTATTGTATTAAATTATGAAAAAAAGTACATTTCAGGAATTTCTCTTCATTCACAGCATAAGGGTGTGTCAATAAAAGGTAATTTCAACTAAAAAATGTACAACAAACATATATTTTCTTTCTTTTTTCATATAAATATAGTAAATTAGCATGAAAAATTGACATCATGCACTCTGATGTGTCATTGAAATGTGAAAAAACCACCTGTTGGAGCATGACCATCAGTCCTACATACAACTAGTTGCAACCAGTCTTCAACCAGTCTTTTGTTTTTCTAAAATTCAAGGCAACTGCAACTGGTCCACGTATCAAAGTCAGGCAACCTGCAACTGCAGTCCAGTTGCAACTGGTGTCAGTCCAGTCCAGTTGCCAGTCTTTTTGCGGGTCTTTAACTGGACTTTGAAACACTACTCTAAATACAGAGCCCGTGTCAGGTTTATGTATTTGATTGGCAAGATTCACGGAAACGATGATCGTGCTGACCGAAGCAATAATCGACCAATAAATCAAATACCGACTGGCGTCAGAACTGGAACAGCGAGGAAACTAATTTCAACAGCCAACATCACAGTGGACTGTTTCAGGTCAGTGGGATACGTTTGACAATATTGGTATCACTCACATATAGGGTATAGCTATCACAATCTGATTTCAGGTTAGATATGTAGGTCTTCCAGCTTGATTTGTCTATCATCCTGTCGGCCAAGATGTCTCGGAGAAAGGTCATTAAGGTCCAGAAAGGCAAAGCACTCTGGAGTAGAACTTGGATAACAGGCTTCTCGCTCACTGTCTTGAACACAGCTCGGCCACGTCCAAGACGCACACTAAATTGCCCGCAGGAGTTCAAAAATCTGTATTGAACTAATATATACTTCAGCTTCATACTATCAAATATTGAAAGTAGTACTTACTGAACAGACGCATGGCTTTTGCTAGTAGAAAGTCAACACAAGTAGAATTCCAAAGCCTGGGACTCTAACACACCCCAAATGGTTGCTACATAGATATCTACATGACCTGTGGAGCAAGAGTCAGTAGTTTGAACTGTCATAGGATGAGGCGCAACAACCCTCAATCAAGGACGTGATGTCAACCAACCTCTGAAGATCGGTAGTCTCGAATGGTCCCATTGCTGTATTGGAAGAAAGCATAGAATCTACATTCAACGCTACTCCTCGGGACACATTTTGGAAAGATAAATACCAGTGTATACGTACCAGCATTTGCATGCATCAACATTCCTCGCAACTGGAGGTAACCATCCCTGTCCGATGCTAGCCAACTAGTGACGTCTGAAGGATAGAGCTCACAGTGATGCCTGCCAGACAAACGCAATGTCACTTTGACTCTTCAGCTGTCGAACTTGGGGCTGTCATGATCTTCTTAGCACGTATAAACGCTACCTACACGTGCGAACCTACCACAAAAACGAACCAGTAGTGAGTTTCGATAGCATATCCTGAAATGCGTTAAAATACGAGTTCTCGAGATAATGCAATTCACTCACTGAGATGCCCCTCACTTTTTGCTCTCCTGATGGTCCCACATATGTCTACTGACTTAACTGGGTGAACCCAAAAAATCAATCTTTTGCTATGGTCAATGAAGTAATAGAAGCATCGTTGCTCCCTGTGGGTTGGTACAATGTCATACATCAACTTGAGGACCAACGTCAGCGAATGGCCAGGTATGTTTGCACGAGTTACGGCGTTAATCAGAACTGGGATAAATTCTTCCACATATGTGCGATGCTGAGGGATGCCTAAGTCGGTATCGGTGTACACAGGCTATATTATAATGTTAACATTGCAGATCGCAGTATGTGGTCACTGTGGTACCATGGATCTATCGGCAAAGAAATACAGCACCCCCTCAGGATGAACAATTCGATCCCATTCTGGGACTTGCGGCCTGAATTTAACGAGTGAGAAAAGACAATATTAGGATTAAAAAATCATACCAGTATAATCTAGTTTCTATGGCTGTATCTCCTCGATACAGCTAGATTCACTTCTGAATGTAATCGATGGAATATCAATCTACTGGGACAGAGTGGTTCAGACATACCTGTCGAGCTTTCTTTTGTATTGTTGCAACTGCTCCGGTACTACAGGTTTTGCTAAAGCTAGCAGGTCTGAGGGCCGGGTATGCGGAAGCTCGATTGGTGGGTAATTATGTAGTTGCATTGACTCCCCACACTCAGGCTGTGCTGGCTGCGGAATAGTATTGGTCGAGGCATCCTCAAAAGTAGTGGGCTGCAGAGTATTCCGACGAGAATGCTCGAGAGTGATTTCCTGGCTGGATTCCTCCGTTGAGAGAGGAAGCAAAGGGGGAATGGAGGTCGTCACTGGTGACTGACGAGATGGATCATCGGCTGCTAGCAGTGGAACATTTCCACTGGTACTAGCAGTGACTTTCGGTGTCGTTCCATGACCTGCATTTGTTTGCCAGCTTTTCACAGTCGCACATTCTAGTCGAGAGAGTAGGCGAGCACAGAACTGAAATACACGTGGGATAAAGAACCAGACACGCCGAAGGATATTGCGAGCTGCTAGTCCTCTCAAGACAAAATGAAGCAGTGCCAGCATGCTTTCTGAATGGGGGTGGGGATACTGGGGGTGAGATGGACCACACCTCACGCTGGTGGTCATGAATAGATACGATGCTGTACCAGCGCTAGTGTTGTTGGCAGATGCCTGAGTCTGCCGTTTTGCCAACCAGTGTGCACTGTGGAGAACCAGCAGTACCAAGCAGACGACAAAACCTGACACACTACTAGCTTGGGGTTGCCACGACACTGTCCAATACTGCGTGTTCTACACGAGGCTACCGATCAACAAACCAAACAGGTTTGCTCATGCCAACGATCACCGGATCACCAGGTTCAAACATTCAGGGCGTAGTGTGTTGTGGTGTTGCAACCACCTAACTTAAAACACTGCTAACTCACTGGCTTCCACATGCCAAGGTTCTAGTTCGAATTCCCAGTGAATAGGACGCTCGCTTTCATGTCGTTTCCATCCATAGCTGGCTTTCCCGGCCATGAAGACCAGTAGAAGATATCGTGGTGGGAATATCAAGGGATTTCTCGGAGTAAGCTAAGCGTTCAGCCTCCACCATTGACATGGACAGACGTCAGTTGGGAGTTGTGATTGGCAGCGTGCGTGCAAGCCAGATTTAAACATTCAACTAATTCGGGGTATTTACAGCCTCTACATGCAGCTGCTCGCTGACTTTCTTCTGGAATTTCTTTACGCCCACCCGAGTTCTCAAGGAGAACCCGAAGCTCACTCCGCCTCCATTTCTTGCATGCTCTTCCCCGTACTTCTCACTTTTGTGATGTTCTTCTGCAGTTTTGCATAAACCCTGTAGAGTCGTATAGCGTCCGTTGTATCTAGGGTTCAGCAGGGGTAGGGGTATATGGGGGTAGGGGTAGGGGTCAGAATATTGTTACCCCTGGAGGTCTGTAAGGTACATGACCAGTATGTACTTACACACTCCTAATTGGCCATGTGACCTGATCAATGAAGGTCAACATGTAGATGCAAGGAGAAGTTGAACAATGCATTATTGTTCTCCCTTGTATCTGGAATGGGCACAGGTGATGGCCCAAGCATATGTAGATTAGTATATAAGTAGAGTAGTTTTAGTGCATAGAGGATAATGAGTGTTGAAGGTATATTGTTATACATGTAATGGTGTCACAGGGATACACCAAATATGTCAGATCCTCAAGAAATATTGTAATTTCATGCCAGACACCTAACCTCACCATGGTAATAACTGCACTCCTCTATATTGTACTATGGGGCCTCATGAAGGACAGCAATATCTTGCAACTTGGCAAGTGGCAACACTTCCTAATATTGAAGGGGAAGAAGAGCTTGAGGATAGATGAGATTCAATTAGTGTCAGCTTACCCATGAAACCCATGGGACCCATGAGAGATTATCTACTGCCACTCAGTAACCTCCAAGGTTACCTTGGGTATAGGGGTATGTATTGATAACCCTGGGGGTCAGGGGTAGGGGTAATGGGGGTAGGGGTAGGGGTCAACATCAGAGTACCCAGGGGTTTACCCCTGCTGATCCCTAGTTGTATCCGAGGCCTCCTTGACCGGGGGAAAGGCGAGCTCTAGAGTCATCAAATATGACGTGCACTGATATGAGTGCAAAGAGGGAAGGCTGTAGATTGATGACATCTCCAGAAATGGTTGGTATCAGATTAAAAAGAGTGCGTCCAAAGAACGAATCTGACGTCGAAAGAAGTGCTTTGGTAACATAGATCGCTTTGATTATGTGTGCAATTCCGAGCATGAGAGACGTTGATAGGGCCGGGAATACGATCTCATTATCTAGTGTGCAGAGCGCAGTGTAGATGTTGCCGTAAGTAACTGGAGGTCCTGGATCCGTGATTGTGAAAGCTTGGCCACCGATATCTGGGTTTGATGATCCTCTTCCTAGTTCTATGAGTCGTTGCCCGTAGCAGAGGTGTGCTAGAGCACAATTCTCGACGTAGGTAATAGATTGTAGGATGTGTCCGGCCCACGTTGGGTTGTCCCTTCAAATCAGGTATGCACTGCAGAGGGTGTCCCCTCCGGGACCAAAGACGCCATTTCCGGGACGAATGCAGCCAGTCCTCAGTGTGCAAGACTGGCCCGAGTGTGACTTATCCACCGTATGGACTGCCATCTCTGCAGCAGCTTTGGAAGCGGCGTAATTAGAGAAGAAATCGTGATGATGTTTGGGAAGATGCTTGTCATCGTCATCGAGGACTTGCACAAAGAATTGTGGCTGCTTCTCCCATGGCCAGAGCCAGAAACGCGATCGACGAACCGATACGGATGCCGAAGAGGTATAGATTAGCGTGGTTGCACCGATCTCTTTGGAGCAGTTGATAATGTTGAGTGTGTCAAGATGATTTACTTTGGTCGAACGAGGCAGCAGCGCAAGGACACGTTCATAGAAACATATGTTGGCAGCCATGTGGAACACTGTTATCTCTGGCTTGCTTTCTGTGGTGGAAGCGTCCGGCCAAGGAGCCTTGAAAGCTTTGGAAACGGCTGCCTCGTCAGATATGTCGACCTGGATGAGCGCGACTTGTTGTGCAAGTCTGGTGCGCAAGTCTGGACGTACAGGAGGGCGCATGTCTATGATTCTGATTCTTTTTGGATCTTCTCCCTGCTGCAACAGTTGGAGAACGATCCATCCGCCTAGAAAGCCCGCCTGACAGAAAACATGATAAGTCGAGCAAACTACCGAGACAGTAAGTGGGGACATACTCCGCCAACAACGATATATCGCCGACCAGTTTTGGGGGGGAGGAAGTGATCGATGACAATGGGTTCTTCCGATAGTGCCTTAGCAGCTGTGAGTACGCATTGAGGCGTGAATCGAATTGACGAGAGAACTTCCGCTTCTGAAGGACGTTGATGGAGCTTCCTATCATTCAGTACTCCATAGACAAAAATCAATGAAACAATAACGGAGATGCCGTATAGCAAATTCAGCATAGTTCAGCAGTGACTGAGGGGGATGGCGCTGCAGCTGTGAGGAGCAGATGACGTGTGCACAGTTCACCCGTCGCGTCAGTTGTACTGTACCGCGGGCGAGGAGAATTTGTTGGACCCGAAAATCACAAACTACTGTAAGTGTCAACATCTCATTTGACAAAGATAAACTTGCAGAATTCCCTTGGGAATTTCAGCAGAAAAGGTCTAAAATATGCGTGCACGTGATGGCATTTGGGGATCAAATTCTTGACATTACGTAATACGGAAACAAAAAAGTGCTAGTGATGAGTGAGACAAGTTGTGTAGAGGTGCGTGGCGCATCAACCATCTGTCCCGTCCCTATCGATACCTGTTAATCCATGAGTCACGTGCTGAAATCCCGGACGAGTCCTGTGTCAGCTTTGTTGTTACCCAGCCAGCCCTCCTCCTGCAAAGCCTTTTCTAGGGTTCCGATGAACCAATTGGACGTCTTCAAGCAGTTCATATCCCGGTCATACTGCCAGACAAAGGACCGCAGGTAAAGTGTTTCGTCATCGTCCACGTCTGTCAGCGTCAGCAGCCTGACTTCATCCGTGGGCGGTCTTTTGACATAACGTGACTTGAACGGTTCAAGTCACGTTATGTCAAAAGACTGCCCACGGACGAAGTTGAATGGCGAGCTCAGAGTTTCGAGCAGTCAGAGCAGAAGGGAGGGGCATTTGAGTTCGAAGGTTGCGGGAGGATATCCCCCTCCACCAAGCATGCTTGCCTTCGTATTTCCACCGATAGCAGCACCTCGCAGGTGGAAATCTATAGCGTCAAAAAACAAGCCTAAATCGATGGAGCGCTCCTCCGCAGAATAGGCACCGGTAGTGGGAAGATATTTGATAGTTACCCATCCAAGCACATGAAGGAATGATTCAATGTCATCCTCAAGCGCGTGGGGCTTGCAAAGCAGCGCTGCGGACATGAACTGCCATGTGCCCTGCAGACGACGTGAATTATAGCGCCAATGAGTGAATCTCATCAATTATTAATACTTACCTCACGTCACCTGTTTCCAGTCTCGCTGACCGTCTTAGCAAGCTCCCAGTCGATCAACAAGCCCCTGTCATCGTCTGTAAGAGTGATGATACCAGGATTGATATCGCGGTGCAAGAGATCCAGGAATTCGCACGCAAGCCAGTGAGCTGGGTATGTGAGTGTCAGATGCCAGCGCACAGATGAGTCCCGCTGCAGCTCGCCTTGCATAGCATCAAGGACCCCTCTGACCAACTCTTTCATAGATTTGAACAACGTAAGAGGCCGTCCAACGACGTCGAGAACGAGTCTGTAGTGGATGCAAGGTGTGATCTTCGGCTCCACACACAAACGCGGCAGGTCAACCAGCTTGTGTGTATCGGTCTTACAGCCGGAGCCTTCCATCTTGCCTCCGCGTATCAACATTGGAATGTTAAGGGTACCCTTGCTGTTCGACATTTCGTACATTTCGTGCTCCGACTGCACTACCGTGTGCATGAATATGTGGGCTCATAACCACGTAGATACTTACGAATGGACCGTACATTTGCTTTTCATCCCCTGCATTGGCAATTTTGAGAACAGCGTTGTGGGGAATGCCATGATGATCCTCTATCTTCACAGGTGACGTAAGATATTTCTCGAAGAACATCTCCACGGGCATTTGCCCCACAAATCGATGACGCATCTCCCCCATGAGCTTAAGATTGATATACACTTGCTCAGTCGGAAGTTCAGAGGAATACGGTATGGATTTCTTAACAGCCGGAGTTGACACTGTGGACTGAAGGTTTTCGGTGGTTGGCTTGGGCAGGAACCGGTGCAATGGAAGCTAGCTGATCCTGGGCAGCGGTGGACATGAAGCTGAGGGTAGTAGGAATGAGATTAAGGGAGATTGACGAACGGATGCAAATGCTTTGGAGATGCTGCGCGCACCATTTATCTGCTATGAATGTGGTGGGTATAATGTGAGTGGACCAGCATATCTTTGACGGGATGCACGAGGTGATTGGTGATTGATGATTGATGATTGATGAACGTTAACAGCAACTAAGTAGCCGGAGGCCTCGAGGATAGGTCTAAATGTTGTACGAAGCGTGAAAAATGTGCTAAAGTTTAGACTGTACCTTCGCGGGACTTGTTAGGTAGACCTTACCAGTCTCTGGGATTGATCAATTGAATGATCTTCAAGTTTAGCCTGAAGACTGAATCCTCATAACAGGCTGCAGCAACCTCCACGTGACTAGTGTTTCCTGGCAGGATGGTTGTCAGTGGCCTATACTTGAGACTGGCTGGTGAAATGTAATAAGCCTAAAGTTTAGAGGATCAGCGTCACAGTCCGATAGCGGATGATGGATCCACTGGATATGTATTTGCAAGGAAAATGTGAAAGGAATTTAGACAAAAAAACTAGTTACAGCATTTGAGCCAAGTGGTGCATTCTGACCCCCTGACGTCGAAGAGGTACTTCTCTCCCGCTTCAAGGATCCCTTATTCGCCACGCTTTTCGAATCCTCCCCTTTACTTTGGCTGCGAAGCAGCAGGCTTGACTTCCATGATATTTGTAGGCGAGTGTATCAAGTGCCGGTGTGCTCGACGAGTTCCCTCTCGGCTTTGTCATCAGTAGGCCAGCCCTCCTTCTGCAAGGCCTGCTCTAGGGTTTCGATCAACCAATTGGAAGTCTCCAAAAGAGCCATATCCTCATCGTACTGGGACATTTTGACAAACAAGCGCTTGATTTTGGTATCAGGAGAGCCGTCCCCGCCCTCCACCAGCGCCCTCTCTTCATCTGTGGGTGGCTCTAGCATGTAACGTGACTTGAACGGCGAGCTGAGATCTCGCAGTAGTCTGAAGAGAGGGGAGGGGTGTTTGAGTTCGAAGGTTGCGGGAGGATATCCCCCTCCACCGAGCTCGAGTGCCTTCGCCTTTCCACCGATAGCAGCACCTCGCAGGTGGAAATCTATAGTGTCAAAAAGCAGGCATAAATCGATGGCGCGCTCCTCCCCAGAATAGGCATCAGTAGTGGGAACATATTTGATAGTTGCCCACCCAAGCACATGAAGGAATGATTCGATGTCATCCCCAAGCACGTGGTGCTTGCCAGGCTTGCGAAGCAGCGCAGCGGACATGAATTGCCAAGTGCCCTGCAGATGACTTGAATCATAGTGGCGATAAGTGAATTCCGTGACTGGCCCTCGTTCCTCCCCGTCAGAGTCAATTGTATGCTGACTGGTTTTCTGTTTAGTTACAAGGATCTTTTTGAAACTACTCGCGTATGAAAGCATGGCAGCAAACCCGTCTAACTCTGGAAATAAGAGGAGTTCCCACAAAGATACCCCGGGTGGTAAAAAGAAGCCGTCGTCGTCGTCTTCTTCGGGAGATGATGACGCTCTGGTGATCTCGTTCGATGAGGGCGTCAGTCCCTGGTCTACAGTGATCGGGAAGGTGGGTGCCTTGCTGCTGTGTTAGTACTTGCATCGTGATGTCTCGGTCTGCCTGGTTGTAGATGCTGGTCCCCGAAGGTGGCATGGCGAGGTCATGCGTCTTTACTGTTCGGATGTGTGATCACTGCGATCGGCTTCGGCTGTGCCCAGTCTCTGTATCGCTGGCATATGTGATGGAGAGTTCAGGCTAACGCTTGTACTAGGATGTGCGGGACCAGGAATAGTCGTGCTGTGGAATGAGTATGAGTGCGTGAGTGGGAAGGATTTGGGTGATGGTGGACCACGGTTCCACCCCTTTTCAGTGCATGTATTTGAAGCATAAATACGGATTTCCTTTGGCTGGTATTCACAGTTTTTGAGATGGCGGACAAGTGTTTCTGCTCGTGCTTGAATCCATGGGCAGCCAGGGGTTCGAGCATTGAAGTCCCACACTGATCTGTATCAGTAAGAGAGTGAATAAACAGAAATGAAACACCTACACCATGAAATAATATCAGCACAGGTCCTCACTGTAAGCCGCTGTCCAGTTTTTAGTTCTGCTTGGTCCTTCTCATGCTCGGTGCCAATCCGTTCTTCAAAGCAGCACTTGCATATTGCTTTACCTCATTTCTCCTTGATATTTGCATATGCTGTCGGCACACGAAGGTGAAGTCCAGGATGATCATGAAAATGCTGTCGGTACCATGATTTTTGTGTGCTACCAGTGGTATTCATGTTTGTTGTCGCTCCGAGGGGGATGTGAATGTATATTCTCTGGCTTAGCACTTTATTTAAATACATGGGGACCGTAGGAACAACGGAAGCAGAACTTAGGATCAACAGAAGTAAGATCATATGATGCGAGCGAGAGGAAAACGAGAGTTCCCCAAACTCAGGCTGGAGTAAGTGAGAGATAATATCAATAAACCTGTGTGATCGTGTAGATAAGAATCATCACGTGGAGATCTATGGTCGTGTGAATGCCATGGCCATGTCCTGGCCATGCTGGAAAGCCACTGGCAAGCCATGTCACATGGCTAGTGTCGGGCATGGAGTGCCACTGGCCCTTCAAACACTGCTCTGCGTCACTGCAATCCTGCCATGCTGCTTACCTAATCATGCTGTGTGCTGTGATTATGTCAGTGGTGGCATAGCCACGTGACTGTCTGATGTGCCTGTCTGTGGCACCTGCCTGCGAGGCTCTGTTTTCCGTCACTCTTGCCACCAGCGTGCTGACACAGCAGAGACAGCATGCCCGGGGGGAAAAGTAGTGGTCCCTGTTGCGATACTGTGCAGGACTTGCCACACCAAGTACCCCGGTGCATTCTTGGCACTGCTGCCGCAACACTGGAATGGATATTCTTTCCTCTGCCCTGGAGCCAGCAATTGCCCAGCTTCTGGATTGCTTATTATGCGGCTGTGTTGGGTGGGCCCCTGCATCACAGAATGTTGGGTGGGCCTTTCAGGTATGTTGCTGCTGCTGTCTGCAGCGAGCTGCCTGATGTGTAGCAGGTGTGCTCTCATGTGCTGCCGTCCGTTCTGTAGAACGGATGCCACTCCATCCTCTTCCTCATCCTCCCTCCACAACCACCCCTATCCCTCAGCTCGCTATCCAGACCCTCCCGGACGGTCCCTGGCCAGGGTCTGCAAGAAAAACCCCGTGGGATTTAGCCGAGAATTGCGTGAGCAATGACGACACACCATCCACGACTTTTCCCGCCATCTCGCGCGACAGAGCAGGTGACCGCAAAAATCAAGGATGGCCTCGGACATGTTGCACAACTTGCAGACCACCTAGGCTCCATGAAACGGAGCCTACGTGAGGTCTGCAACAAAAATCTCGTCGATCGGGTTGCTTGTCGTTGCGCTACAGGCCGTTCTTGGCCGTGGTTGGTGGCTCGGGGTGCACTCACGACCATTCCTCCTGGTACGTACGCAGCACCATCGTGACCACCTTCAATTATGCTCTAACCTTGTTCTATGGATCCTATTCTAGGGTCTGCAACTCTTGTTTTGTGGAAAACCACCTTGCCGTTGTGGAGAACGACGACGACGACCTCGTGCACCATCCCTGCTCAGTAACCTCCTACCTCCACTGCTTCGCTACGTCGGCCACACCATCACAACCACTCTTCATCCCCACATAGCCTCGTTATATTGACCCTACTACAGGGTCTGCAACCCTCGGTTCGCTGGAAACGACCCTGTCGTCGTGGAGAACAACAGCTACGTCCTCACGCACCCTCCCGGCCCAGCATCCCTCGCCTTCCCCGCTTCTTCTCGCCCCTAACGCCTCAAAATCAGTCTACGTCCATTTCCGTACATCCCAGGAGCCCGAGGCTGTCAATTTCATGGTGTCTGCAAGTCCTTATCATTGGGAGCAGGCAGTTTGCGCCGCAGTCACATATATGCGTCGGTCATGCATCCAATGATATCTGGTGATGGTGAGTATTCCCATCAAGTATTTGCACGCTCATATGTCAATCTCACTCCTGCGGGACTCCCTTGGTCGGCGCTGCTGAAGCGACAGGTCAACCATGCCGGCACGTCAGCAATGTTGAAATGATTGCAATTCATCTAGTATCTATTCTGACACCGAGTATTAATCATTTCCCCAACCAAGGTCAGCTCGAGCACCAGAACTCTGGCAATCCCAATGCTCCCGAGTCCCTACTGTGGGCTCCTCTGGCCCTTCCACTTGCGTCAACCCTGCTGTTCTTCATGGGGCAACAAGTTCATGGCGTGACCCGCACTTCACTTTGGTGCTGTGGTCTCAACTAGGAGTTCAACTACTATGCGTGTGGTACCTTCACACTCACTCAGCACCTCGCAGACCTGGTTGACGTCATGGGGTAGGTAGTATAGACAAACTTATTCGTTCACACCATGCTGCTCATTTGGACAGGTTGGGACGGCACAATGTTACAACTGCTGTATCTCACTCCAGAAGAAGGGCAGCGCAGGGTAACTGTCCGTAATGCAACTGTCACGCGTAAGTCCCCTCTCTCAGTCCTCAGACAACGAAACATCTTCTCACTAGCAAAACCTTTACCACATGTGTTTCACGACAGTACGGTTAGGGTTGGTTAGGAGGTTAGGTCAGGATCATCTCTGTCTCCGTCTCTGTCTCGGGTTCGCGGTTAGTGGGTTGGTTAGGGTTGGTTAGGGTTGGTTAGGAGGTTAAGGTCAGGATCATCTCTGTCTCCGTCTTTGTCTCCGGTTCGTGGTTGGTTAGTGGGGAGCCCATGTAGTCATATTATCCCGAGAGAGACGGCTGGCCCATGCTGACAATGTCACGATGCATACGGAGGGCCCGTGATGGGCCCGTGGTATGTATATTCAGTGGTGGGGAAAGCATGGGCGGGCCCGGCAATGATACAAGCCAAATATAAACTTGCTAGTATAGGGAGGTTGGTACACATATGGACAGGCCCGCCCCATTTTACACAATGTGGCAGGAATATAGATGGGGAGACCTTAAGCAACATTCAGGGGGGCCTGCCAATATATCCTGAGAATCTTCACCAACACATGGGGGGGCCTGCATAGAAGTGATAGCAGGAGTCAGTAACAATTGTACAGGCCCGCCAATATATCCTCAGAATCATCTACAACAGATGGGGGGGCCCGCATCGATGTCATAGCAAGAGTCAGCAACATTGGTGCAGGGCCCGCACATATATCCTCAGAATCTTCTACAACAGATGGGGAGGCCCGCATAAATGTCATAGCAGGAGTCAGCAACATTCGTGCGGGCCCGCCAATATGTACTCAGAATCATCTACAACAGACGGGGGGCCCACATAAATGATATAGCAGGAGTCAGCAACATTCGTGCAGGCCCGCCAATATGTAGTCAGAATCATCTACAATGCACGGGGGGGCCTGCAGAGATGTCATAGCAGGAGTCAGAAACATTCATGTGCGGCCCGCCAATATGTACTCAGAGTCGGCTGCAACACATGGGGGGGCCCGCATCAATGATATAGCAAGAGTCAGCAACATTCGTGCGGGCCCGCCCCTATATCCTCAGAATCATCTACAACACGCGGGGGGCCTGCATAAATGATATAGCAGGAGTCAGCAACATTCGTGCGGGCCCACCCCTATATCCTCAGAATCATCTGCAATGCATGGGGGGCCCACAGAGATGTCATAGCAAGATTCAGCAAGATTCGTGTGGGCCCGCCAATATGTACTCACAAATATATACAACACACGGGGGGCCCGCAGAGATGCCATAGCAAGATTCAGCAAGATTCGTGCGGGCCCGCCAATGTGTACTCAGAGTCTTCTGCAACACACGGGGGGCCCACATAAATGAGATAGCAGGAGTCAGCAAGATTCGTGCGGGCCCACCAATATGTACTCACAATGATATACAACACACGGGGGGGCCCACAGAGATGTCATAGCAAGATTCAGCAAGATTTGTGTGGGCCCACCAATATGTACTCACAAATATATACAACACACGGGGAGGCCTGCAGAGATGCCATAGCAAGATTCAGCAAGATTCGTGCGGGCCACCAATATGTACTCACAATGATATACAACACACCACAGAGATGTCATAGCAAGATTCAGCAGATTCGTGTGCCACCAATATGTACTCACAAATATATACAACACACGGGGAGGCCTGCAGAGATGCCATAGCAAGATTCAGCAAGATTCGTGCGGGCCTGCCAATGTGTACTCAGAGTCTTCTGCAACACACGGGGGCCCGCATAAATGAGATAGCAGGAGTCAGCAAGATTCGTGCGGGCCCACAATATGTACTCACAATGATATACAACACACGGGGGGGCCCACAGAGATGTCATAGCAAGATTCAGGAAGATTTGTGTGGGCCCGCCAATATGTACTCACAGATATATACAACACACGGGGGCCCACAGAGATGCCATAGCAAGATTCAGCAAGATTTGTGTGGGCCCGCCAATGTGTACTCAGAGTCTTCTGCAACACACGGGGGGCCCGCATAAATGATATAGCAGGAGTCAGCAACATTCGTGTGGGCCCACCAATATGTACTCACAGATATATACAACACAGATGCATGGGGGTGTGCATGGATGTTGTAGGAGGGTTCAGCAACATTTCTGTGGGCTGCCAGAATTTTCTTGGGAACTTCGACATGACCCAGGGGGGTCTGCATGGAGTTTGTAGGAGAGATCAGCAACATTTCTGTGGGCTGCCAGAATTTTCTCGGGAACTTCAACATGACCCAGGGGGGTCTGCATGGATGTTGTAGGAGAGATCAGCAACATTTCTGTGGGCTGCCAGAATTTTCTCGGGAACTTTGACATGACCCATGGGGGTGTGCATGGATGTTGTAGGAGGGTTCAGCAGCATTTCTGTGGGCCACCATAATTTTCTCGGGAATGTTGACATGACCTAGGGATGTGTGCATGGATGTTGTAGGAGGGTTCAGCTGCATTTCTGTGGGCCGCCATAATTGTTTCGGGAACTTCAACATGACCTAGG
>MU123982.1:832-36457 GCA_014904935.1 Melanogaster broomeanus
GTCGCCTCAGGCTGTCCTGCCAATGCGATCACAAAGTCAACAATGTTATCTGTGCAAGGTATGTCACCACGAACCTTTGACTTCAAGGTATGGCCACGCTCAGCTAGAAACACTTCCAGGGCCTCACACCAAGCAGTGGCATTTGGCGTCTGGCATACGAAAAGAGTCTTGACGAACTGTAATACGCGCAGGTCTACTGCAAGTGACGGAGCGATTGGAGCGCAGGCAAAGAGCCCCATCGACATCAGCTGATGTGGTGCAGTGGAACACTTGCAGGTTCAGAGTGATATATTTTCGATTCCTAACACATTGTAAGCAGCAAACTCCAATCACCTTAAGCAGATGGAGCCCTTACGGTCGAACAACACACAAGCAACTTGCAGTACGCGCCCATTGGAAAGGCATGAACAGCTATGCTTGTCCCTGCCGGCGTCTTCAACAACTGCGGTGCACACATGTTTGATGTCTCATGCAGATGGGCCCGAAACAACGGTAAGAGAGACGGTATTACTTCTGTGGTCCAGTGGTTCATTGATTGATCCTCTTCTGGCGACCATTGACCCGTGTTGCTGCTGAGAAGGATCGGTGAACGTGAATATTGTATCGGTGGAATATTCGGCACCATCGTTGAAAAATTGAGAATGGATCGTCACTTGAGAACGGATTGTCGCTAGGAACTGGGTTGTCCTTTGAAAACAGATCGTCGATTGAGGATGGAGCACAGCCATTGTGATGGGGTTTCACCCTCTGGCTTCCTGTGTCGGCGCGCGACTGCTTTAGGACAGGGACACCTTGCTCTCGCTGTACGAAATGCTGCCGACCAGGGAGGACAAGGACAGGAGGTTCCTTTGGGAGATAGAAAGCTCTACTGTTGCGTGGATGGCGGAATCCATTAGACATGTCAGATTGCACGAGAACTCTCTGGGTGCAGAGCACTGAACCCGAACTCGAACCACTGGATGTGGAGGGTAAAAGGGGTAAGACGACTGGGATGGGAATATGGTAGGATGAATGCGGTCATCCCATGATTTTGAAGGTGAAGATGACTTCGACTTGCAGATACGAGGTCGGGGAACAGCCATGGCACCAAAAATGATCGAGGCAGCCGTGCTCGCTCAAAGGAGAAGGTTGTCTTGGGTACGCAACCCAGAGCAGCACCACTGGAGACTCGAAGTCTCTCACTTTAGGGGATATCAAATCCCTGTAAGACGAGGTGGGAACAGATATGAATGCCACCAGTGGATCCTCATGCTCGCTGTAAATGCTGCGAGTTGACAAGGTTAGTAGTGGATGGCCTTCTGTAACTCGTCAGTGGGAATTCAAATCAACAACACTAACACTGATGACAAGACGAATCAGTCCAACCAATATGTCCATTCATAGCACGGCCAATCATACATGAGATAGATTAGTCAGAGGGAGTGGAACGGGCATTTGAAATACACAATGACAAAAAAAGACACGTCAACGATCATGCGCGCGCAGTGCCAGGCATACGACGTGGGACGACAGGAGGCCTACCAGTGTTAACGAAAAAACTCTCCACATAAAATCTGAGCGCCTCTCCAACCTTATTGTTCAAAGTAGTATCGGCCAGTGGTTCGAGCAGAGGCTGACCCATCAACGCTGGCACAGACGGCCAATGAGACATGAGGGTGCGGAACGCATTGACGAACAGCAGGAATTGATTGGCCCGGATGTCAGAATGACAGAGACCCACACTCTCCATCGGCAAAGGAGCATCCCATGTGCCTCCAACTACCTCCGATGGGAACACGCTGTCATAGGCAACTTGACGTTCATGGGGAGAATCGGCCCAAAGTCGTGGGACGAAGGAATTTGTCAAGGGCAAGGAGGTCGTAGCGGAACGATAGCTCTGCGAGCTCCCAAAGGATGCTGAATGAGTTGCAGGGGAGGGTCTGCAAGAGTGGCAAGCTTGATGGTGTTGCCCCTGAAATTGACGGATATGTCTCCAGCCCAAGTCGACGCGGTCCCCATATCAGCCAAGTGTTCACCAAAGAATTGCACTGCTGCACTTTTGCGTTCCATTGATAACGTTACGACAGCAGTGGAGGAAGTAGCGGTGGATGGAGTAGCGGCGGCCGGAGTACTGTTCAGAAAGGCACGCCAAACCTTCGGGCCAGGGACGGGCAGGTGAGGTTGATTGGCGATGCGACCCAACCAGAGCGGACGCAGAGCAAGCCAGTTAGCGAGATATCGCTTCCGGCTGTCAGATGCCAGCACTACAGCAAACACCGCGGGTTCTGGAAACCGATAACCAGCATTCATCCGCTGGCTTTTGACGACCTTCTCATCCTTCGTCGCGCGGTCCAGGGCAGTCGACCAGGTAACATGGCGGGGGGGCAGGAGCTGGTGGTCCAAATCTACCCACTTGTTACGTGGCCCTGAGCCACTGCCACTGCCTTGGGAGGGATCTGAATGACAAGAATCAATATGTCAGATAATGATGGTTAGGCTAAACATAGTACTGACATGGTCTGGAACTCTCTGCCCGATCCTTGCGGCGTCCCCTGTGATGTTCCTTGGCATTGCGATGTTCCTTGGCCATGGATGGCCCCCCTTCAGAAGGGGCATCTTCCCCTACCAAAATCTTGTATGCCTCCATCTCGGACTCTGTGTTGAAGTGGCGGGAGGCGGTCTCTCGCTCAACGCCAGCAGGCCCAACGTATCGTACAGGGAACGGCTTGGCAAATTTTTTGATGGGGTCGCAGAATGCGCCAAGCACGATGTGGTCGGGCTGAGTGGGGGTGACGATGGCCTCGATGATGGTGCTGCTAGTCACCGAAGCCTCAGGACGAACATACCACACGGGGACACCTGCTCGGAAAAGCGCCTCTGCCACCTGGACACTCTCAGTGAAAGCGCCCATCCACTGAGTGTTGACCGCTGGGAAAGGAAACTGTGGGCGCTCGATGCGGGGGAGGATGAAGGCGTAGTAATCGCAGTATGCATGGAACTCCAGCACACCACGCTGGAACTCCGCGACGGAGGCGACGATATCGCGATAGGTGAGAGGAAATCGATCGAGATGATTGAATGTAACGCGCAACGATTGGACCATCTTTATACTCTGGTCACCAGCCCGCAGGTGGTGCTTCCCATTCTTGTAAGCGTTGACACGCACTTTGACTAGATCCATCAACTTCGCTAAGGCATCAAGTTTGTGGGGCTGGAGAGACCCGATAGGCAACGCAGAATTTTGGATCTGCACGAAGTCGTCGTACGATGGGGTGTACCACACCGCCGCCAGAGGTTCATCTGCAAAGTTGAAGTTGCGCTTGACAGCTACCACCCACGGGTAACCGGCAGTATACAGTTGTGGCCATTGGAAGCTGTCCACGGTCCCCAATCGACCATCAGCGCGAGCCTGGACGGGTGCGTCTTCGAACAGGAACGGCTGTGGAACCCAGTCGTTGTTGGGGGACGTAATTACTCGAGGAGGGATGTGACAGAGTACGCGAGCATCGTGGGCATCAAATTCTAGAAGTCATACAGACATATCAGTAGACTAGTATACCCAAACGATTGTAACTTACCGCCACGGTGAGCTCCGCCCGGTCTGATGAGCTGCAAACTGTCCTGGGCATCACCTTTTACAAGTCGTAGAGACATCAGTACAACAGAATGTCCAAAGTATAATTTGTATCTTACCATGGCGCCTAGGTACACCCACCGAGAACTTTGGAGCAGAAGCAGAGGAAGCGGCAGTGGCATCCATTGGAGATTTAAGCCTGAGGTTGAGGGGCCTAAGCGAACGACGGCGATGATGACGAAGGTGAGCGAACTGAAACCCTTCAGACACAGAGTCTTTGAGGAAGTGCACAGACTCGAAGTCTTGTACAATTGGTGGGGAAGGCTCGTAGCCTTTCAGAAAGTGGGGAGGATTGGGGGTTGCAAGTGACAAAGGTGGTGTGTCGACCTCGACCGTACTAGAGAACGAACGGGAAACCCTAAGGACATGAAGTCTTTCGGGAAGTGCACAGACTCAAAGTCTTATGCACTGGGTTCCGAAGGCTCGAAGCCTTTCTGATGGTGATTGGAAATATAACGGGGAAGTCGTTGTGGTGAGAACGAGAGGAGTGAAAGTGGAGTGAAGTGGTTGAGTGAAGTGGTTGAGTGACAAAGTTGCACAGTGCCAGATTTAGAAGTTGGACGACTTGGCTCATCCCACCTTGGTTCTCCAACGGCCTAAAAGACCTCGAGTCTCTAGGGGTTTTTCGTCCTCACTTCGTCGTATCCATCGGAAACCTTCACTCTCCGTACTTCCAACGTCAATCCATTTGTCCTCCCCTCACCCGTGCTGCGATGTGCTACCAATGCCAATCTATTCGATCCGGATGCGAGTTCACACATCAATCACCATGCCGATGACTGAACGTAGTTTACCATCCATACAGCCAGTCCAATCAGACGACGAGGAGGCCGATCACGATATAGACAAGGACCCGCACACGTACAATGGTAGGTTTGTTTATGTACTAACTTCATCCACAGCGCTGATCTTTTTACTTCCCCATCCGACAAGACAATGAAGAGGAGTCACCCAGAATCACCAAATCCAATGCCATCATCGAACGTCCATCCTCCAAGTCCAATTCCAAGAGGCGCGCAGTAACAAGTACGTCTGTACATCGCCATGGAACCATTACTGACCCTTCACCCATCTTCAGCCATAACTGAGGGCAAGGAACACCATGAAGACAGCGATGTCTCCATCAAGCGCGCATCCTCCAAGTCCAAGTTCAAGGACCGTCAAGTCACAAGTACGTTTGTACGACACCATATCCGTCATTTCATTGACAATCTGCCTTTAGCCCCATCTGACGACGAGCAATCTGAGAAGTCTGACAATGATGGTCGCCTACCGCCATCGTCCCCTCCCCCCCTTCCATCTGAAGACGAGCGCGACAACACTGAAGACTATGATGCGGTCGAGAACGCAGATCAGGACTAGAGTCCACTGTGAGTAACTAAGGATATTCAAGAGAGATAAGAGTTGTACAGACCTAGAGTCCACTGTGAGTAACTAAGGAGTAGTAACAGTGGGCTCTAGCAGCTAACTTCGCATCTAGGTAAACAAAGGTAAACAATCAGCCACTTGGCTGTAAGTCAATGCTCTGGTTGAACAGAAGCATGGAATCGGGGTATGGAGATGGAGAAACTTGGTAGTAGAGGTAACAAGGGGCGAGGAATCCATTGGGAATGGTTAGGAAGCGATAGGAGCACAGGTTAGTGCGATACAAGCAAAAGAAAGGTAGAACATGCACAGAGTGTGGAATCACCACAAGTAACACTTGCATGGGTTTGGAGGGCAAGGTGGATTTGTCAATCAAGGCAGAGGTAGAGGTGGAGGGTTTCCTAATTGGGCGCTTGTAGTGAATGGGACAAACAAGACCCGTGACGGGCTTGTTGCCAAGTGGTACTTAGTGTGAGCTCAGTGGCTTTCATGGCAGAAGACGGACACTTGCACAGTTTACCAGTCAACCAATGTTCCATCCTTGTTATTCCTGATCCTACATGGGCTAACAATATGGGAGAGGCTGAAAATTCTGTCGACTGGTTAACCTACGACATCCCACCTCAAGATGCTGCTGAAGTTAAATGTGTAGCACTCCACAAAATGGTATACAATGGTAATCCAGGTAGCATTTTGTGGAAGCAAAAAGGATTCCAGGCTGTTCTACTTCACGAAAAGGTGAGCTGGTCAGATCAGCTCCATGTCGAAATGATAAACTGTTCTTACTGTACTGATGTGGTACTGGCTCAAAAGACACAAATGCCTAGGCCAAGCAGCGATTAACCTTGCCAATTTGGCGAGTACTTTTGGGTATGGGGTGGAGTTGACTTGATGGTAGATCCCAGGTTTGGCTTTGGCCTGAGTCTGTGCAAATATCCCTGCTCAAAAATTCTAGTAGAACCATCCCAGGATTGGAAACATGGAAGAAGGTTCAGAAATATGTGGATTGGCTTCATCTCTTGCATAACATGGTGCCAGTGTGTCAATGGGCAGCACACAAGCTTCTTGTCATACATCATTACAAGATTGCAAAGTCCATCACCCATTCACTGAGACCAATCACTAGGCCATGCCATGTAGGAGACCAACCATACCTAGCAGGTGTTGTTATAAAGCGGGAGGGTATTGACTGTGGACGTCATATTTATTTAAATCCAACCGGTCCTCAGGAAGCACTTCAAACAGATGAGGCCTGTTTTGCATGGTTTACACAGACACATATCAGAATGCTTAGATCCATTGGAGAATGGAGGGTGATTATGGCTGACATGATCATGTGTGTGGTTAATACTATGCCACTGGAAATGAAGGTCTCAGATATTTCATACTCCCAACAGATTTACGGCTTGTCTCTGGGGGAAATGAGGCGAGTAAAATTCATTCCTGGTTGAGGACTCCCTGATTTATGTGCCTTCAGCAAGCAAATGCAGAGGCCAACATCATGGACCCTCAAACAGTAACTGTCGCAGCTGGTGGATTTGCAAACCAGGAATTGGAGGAATTTGCCATGACTACTCTTCGGAAGCTTGTGGAACTGGAAGAGGATGAGGGCTATGCTTCCAGTTCATTGAGACTGTCAGCCCAGTTGGACTTAGGGATGATGCGTGATGAAAATGGATGGTTGGGGCATTTTGTCAATGAAGTAGAATGGGGTGTGTCAACTGCTCTTTACTCCCAAACTAGGCCCCAGAACGTCCTTTGTTACGCAGACACGTATTATCCACCATGTAGGGAGTGGGTGCAGCTCGTTTCTACAAGCGGGGAATGTGCTCAACTTCTCAGTGAGATCCATCGTTCTGTGAAGACAACACAAGTGTGTCATCGCTCAGAAGGCTGCTTCTTGAAGCAGCAAAGCTTTGATCTGATCATCGCCCAGGAAGAGCACAACAAGTGTGGCATTGGTGCAGTTACATGGTGGGCATATCTGAAGGCAACTGGTGGTGCTACTATGACCATGGCCATCCAGTTGTTCCTTGAGATTATCTTGTTGAAGGGTAGTGTCATCATGCTTGGCCAATGGCTCACTTGGTGGACTGAGGACACTTGGCATGAGAAGTGGATTGGTGTCTATAGTGGCATCAGTCCCCTTATAGCACTCCGATCGTGCTTGGTGAGTTTGAGCATGATGACCCTCTCCTGTTTGGCTTACCGACGATGTTTTCAGCCTCACCTACTGGTTTGTCCCACCATTCTACCTCAAGTCCCTCCATGGACTCAAGCATCTCCAGTCTACCGGACATGGCCCTCATATCAGCTAGACTCCATGGGATTCCAACAATCATGGCCCACTGACATGAGACGGACTTTGCGAATGCTGGCAGTGACCTCCTTAACCTCAGCAACAAGCCTACCTTCCTTAGGATGAATGCTGGTACATCAGGCTCTTCTTGTATGGCAATTTGGGATATCTAACACTTGGACAGAAATACTGGTCACTCATCACTTGTTATTCTCTAGATGAACTCTGTCAAGCGCCACATGAGCTGTAAGGGCAGTCTGTTTTCATCAAACCATATGAACTCATGTGTCTCTTGGATCCTAAAATCTTCATCACCCTTTCGGTCTCAGACTGGGAGCCCTTCACAGTGCTTTGCAGATGTATAATTGAGGGTCATGGAAATGATGAGGGCAGTATGCATCATAGCTGTGGACTGGGTTGAAGCCAAAGCGATTGTGATTGCAATGTACGACCATCAGTGGCGGATAACAAAGGTAGATGTTACCATTCCTGGTAGCTAATGGCTAGTCCAGTGCAGTCTTTTGACCACTTTTGTGGGCAACTGGACCACAACCAGTCTTTTTTAATCCCAAATCTGAGGCAACTGGACTGCAACTGCTGGCAACTGGTTGCTGTTCATCAGCTATGGAAATTGAACCAGTTGCAACTGGTTTTTTGAAAAGACTGGTGTACTAAAATAATTATTGTATTAAATTATGAAAAGAGTGCATTTCAGCAATTTTTCATCATGCACAGCACAGGGATGTGTCAATAAAAGGTAATTTCAATTCAAAAATGTACAACAAATGTATATTTTCTTTGTTTTTTCATATAAATATAGTAAATTAGCAAGAAAAATTGACATCATGCAGTCTGATGTGTCATTGAAATGTGAAAAAACCACCTGTTGGAACATGACAATCAGTCCTACATGCAACCAGTTGCAACCAGTCGTCAACCAGTCTTATGTTTTTCTAAAATTCAAGGCAACTGCAACTGGACCATGTATCAAAGTCAGGCAACCTGCAACTGCAGTCCAGTCCAGTTGGCATTCTTTTTTCAGGTCTTTAACTGGACTTTGAAACACCAATAATGGCGTTACCCATGGTAGCAATCACCATTCAATGGCAAGTACCACAGCATTCCCACCTACTGACCCGTTGTTCCGTGATAACTACCACCCTCTCCGAGCTGGCTACCAGCCCCGCCTTCTAATAGTGTCATTACTACTCACCTGCTAGGTGGCTTGCTTGTGTTCCCCCTAGCTCCTGGAGCCTCCTTGACTTTGCTTGCAGGAGGCTACAATGGATAGCAAGTACATCCCCTGTCCCTTCCCTCTTACCAGTCCATCCTTTGCTCACTTTGTCCATTAGAACCTGCCACCGAATGAATCTGGATATCTGTGTTTTCCAATTAATGATACAATCAATGTTATTAGAATTAGTCTTGACTCCTTGGTCGTCGATAATGTGACCCAGTATGGTGGGCTCTGGCATGAAAGACACCTACAAGCCTTGGAAACCAGACTCACCCCAAACTTGAACGAGATGCCATACAAAGTAGAACTCGAAAACAGTGCAATAATTCAAGTAGAAGATCTCGTGGTCGACAGTCAAAACTAGACGACATATTGTGAGAACTTGATTTATGCGGCAAAACTTGAAGGAGTAGTGGGCCAGTTCAATGGAACAGACACACCATCAGTCGTGGGAACTGAAGCGTATCAAGCATGGAACACTCGCAATTCCATGGCGAGGTTGGTCATAGTACTTACACTCCCCGACGAACTCCTTTTTGAATTCCTTACCACCAAAGTCACTCAAGAAATTTTCATGCAACTCAAAAATCTATTCAGAAACTTGACTAGTGCTACAGTGGCCATACAGCTCACCCCATCTCCCCATCCCAGATCGACAATCCTGACGTAGACACGACACATGAATCATGAACCAAGATGGAAAGTCGAGAGAGGTGGTGAAAGGAGGGGAAGGAAGGGAAAGAGGGCCACCGGATGGACTAGAAGCCATGGACGTCATGACTCACAGCATCAGCCTCGCACTGCCGAGCAGCCAGGACAACGAGAGCAGGAAACCAGTGGAGCCTGCTGGCGCAAATGTGGGTACACGAGGGGGTAAGGCAGCACCCAAAGGAGATGGCAAGGGTGCAGCCACAGCCACAGCAACAGCAACAGGACCAGGCAAAGAAGCCATGGACCAAACGGCTAGTGGCATAAGCCTCGTCAAGCCCACAAGCAGCCAGATGAGCGATGGCAGCAGGGACATAGAAGTCCTCCTCACATCAGTCGTGCCCCAGGAACATGACGACAATGCATCACCCAATGAGACCGCAGTGAGGGGACAGGGTGAAGACACTGTGGACCATGCAGCTGACTGCAGGGATGTAGAAGTCCACTGCATGTCAGTCATGTCCCAGCAATCCCCAGCCAACAACTGGTCAGCAGGCAAAGCAACCACTGATGCCATGAACCCAAACACAACGAGTGCCAGCTCCACAGAGCCAGTGGGCACACCACCCAAACTGCAGGTCGACAAGACCACAGCGAGGGGACTGGGCAAGAGTGCCACGGACCGAACGGCTGATGGCGTGAGCCTCGCAGTCCCTGCAAGCAGCCCAAATGAGGTGGAGATGTCCATGGATGAGACCACCAATGAGACCACCACTCCCCCGAATGTGCCACTTGAGGGGGAGTGGGGTGGTCCGGCAATGAGTGGCAACACCAGAGTGTGCAGCGAAGGACACGGTGTGCAAGCAGAATGACAGGACTGTTGAAGATCTGGGTGGATGCATTGAGCCCAACACACCAGAGGGTCCCCCAAGTGTGCCACTTGAGGGGGTGTGGACTGCCCAGAGGCGCACAAGCGGCACATGCACAGGCCAACAGCACATCAACTGCACAATGAGCGGCACTAGCTGCAACATGAAACGACTCGAAACACCACTGCTAGCTGCAGTTGGAGCATGTCAAGGTGACCAGCATGTGCATAGCCTATGCAACGACGTACCTGGGCCATGCATATCACCTATGAAACACCCGAAGTGACCCGCTGAGCCCGCGAATCTGCCATGCCAATGTGGACAACTCAAAATGTGACCCACAAGAGTCCATTGAGCATGCGCATATGAGGAAATGCACACACAGTCACATCGGGACCATCCTAGGACAATCGGATCAACTGGATCCATCAGATATGGACCACAGATGCTGGGGGAGCATCATAGGACAGTTGGAACCAAAGCCAGAGGATGGTGAACCCGCTGCATGAGGACCACATGCCCCCATTGCCAGGATATGCGAATGCACTGCTACTTACCAAATCCAGAAATCTGTTAAAGTCCAATCTACTTCCAGCTCGCTCCGGGAACTCTGGAGATTGCACAGGTAGGAAAGGGGAGGATGAGGTAGGAGCAGAGTTTTGTTGCAGGGACTGGAGTCGTCGGAAGACGAAATGGACTTGGCTTCAACTTATGTGTTGCGCCCTTGCCCAAGTTTAGTCCAAGGATTTCGGAGGTAGTAAGATCAGAGTGACGACAAGGGGAGATCCCAATGAAGTCCAGGGAAGTAGGAAGTGGAGATAAGTTTGAGGTGAAACTTAGGGAGATCAGGAGAGAGCAGGAGAAGTGACTTAAGATGATATTCGAACTGAAGAACCAAGGAGGAGTACAGGAGTTTATATACTATGGAGACAGAACGTAAACATAGAAGTGTAACTACGGTGACAAGTAAACACAAGGTGAGCCAGAGCTCCAAAGCGGAACAAAGTGGAAATGTCATGGAGATGTCAAGGGGAGAATTGGAAGTGTCAAGAGAACAAAGGGAAGAACAAAGTTGGAATGATGGGGAGATGGAATGGAGAACACGAGGCATCAATAAGGATAAAGATCTTAGATAGGGCAGATGAGGACCAGAGGACTGGAGAAGTCATGTTGATACAGGTGGACGTGGTATAGCCATCGGAGTTGGTCTGGAGGTGTCGGAGGGGTCCGGAGTTGAATGTGCGGATCTGGGATATGACAGCATCCCCCTCTTAGACCCGAGCCCTCAAGGATCTTGAATGAGTGGTGGCAAAGGATAATGAGGTGGAGTTTGAAAATGATGCTTTGGAGTACACCGGATGTTTTTGGAGTGGAGTTCGAAAAATGGATTAAATACCGCGTGAAAATTTGAAACTTGTCAACAAATTTTAACCTTTGATTCTAACCATGTCCGCTCCCAACAACCAAATTTCTGATGTCACACAATGGACAGATGAGCAGCTCGCCGAGCGCAAGTCTGATTTGGATGAGGTTGCCGAATTGAAGTTCAACAAGTGTAAACGGCATTCAACTATGCGGGTGGCAAAAAAGGCTGTGGAAGAGTGCAGAGCAGTGGAAGCGAGGTGAGCGGAGGAAGCGCGAAGGATTGAGGAGGAGAAGAAGAAGGCAGAGGAGGAGAAGAAGAAGGCAGAGGAGGAGAAGAAGAAGGCAGAGGAGGAGAAGAAGAAGGCAGAGGAGGAGAAGAAGAAGGCAGAGGAGGAGAAGAAGAAGGCCGCAGAGAGACAGGCAGAGACCACGAGAAGGGTAGAAGCCTTGTGGCTCGTGAAAGCGGTGGAGGAGCGGGGAGCATCACAGAGGGTTGTGGGTGCAGCAGAGTTGGGTGGGCTTATGCCCTGCGAGGGTTGTGAGACCGCTAGCGTGGCTTGTATCATGGAGAAGGCTGGGAGTAGCAAGGCCACGGCATGCGATTGATGCTGCCATGTCAAGATGGCCTGGTCAGGAGAAAAAGGAGTGCTGCAGGAAAAGGGAGGAGCGCACGTTACCACGTGGGCAGAAGAAGAAACAGGTGTGGACCGGCAGTCCATCGGAGGATGAAGCGGAGGAGGACGTGGTCAACACCATTGGCGTGTTGACTGCTGTGATAGTTGGTTGGACAGAGGAGGCGAGGGCTGCCCGGGAGGAGGTGGAGAGAGATACCATGTAGCTCTCCTCTCCATGATGGGCGAAATCACCCAACATTTCCACGTGGCGACGGAAAATCAGGAGGTAGAGGCGATGGAGGAGGATGAGGCGGAAGAGTAGATAGCTTTTTTATACTTCTTGTTCCTTTTGTGTCAAATGTATTCCGTGCCTCCATCATAAGGCTAGATAAGGTCCAGGCTTAGTGGGATAAAGAGTGTGAAAGGTTCCACCTAGTTCCAATGCATGCCTGAGCTCCATTGTGAGTAGCCAAGATGTTTCTTCGTCAGTTCCCTCGTAACCGGCCCATCATATCAAATATAGGAATTGGCAGTTTTGTTGCTGATGGTTGATCTTTGAGTCCAAGATCTTGGAGATTTCAAATTCCGGTTTGCCGTCGACTTCAATCGGAGGTGGCGGAGATTGTATATGGTTTGGAATGACATTCGGAGTGGCTGGTTCGAGCTGGGAGATGTGGAAGATGGGGTGAACTGATCACATGGAATCTGGGAGTTGGAGAGTGATGGAGTGGGAGCCCGGGGTTGTGTCAAGTCCGGGTCTTCTCCGGTTAAGTCCGGATGTAACTCCGGTCGAGGTAGCATAGAGATAATAGAAGTGAGGATAGACTGCTTTGGATTCAACTACTCAAGGCGGAGAGTTGATCCCTTGCATAGACTCCAGTCTAGACAGATAAAGGAGAAGTAACTATGTTGATTTCAGACTAGAGACTACCAGACAAAGTATCTACAGATTAAATACAACAAGGGAACATAGCAATGCACAGTCCGGTAATCCGGAGACCAGGAGATTAGTAAGTATTAGTAAGATGAAGTCAGAGGCGCAGTAATTAGTCAGACAGGACTGGGACAAGAGAACATACAAGAAAGCTGGATGTGAAATAAGAGTCGGAGGCATAATGGAGTGACATGGCAGGCACTGCCATGCTCACTAATCAGAACTATACCCAAATTGGTTCTAGGTTGAGACCAGGACCGGGAATGCACGAGTGTGGCCGGAGATGAGTGGGTGTGGCCAGAGATGCGTGAGTGTAGCCGGACTTGAGGACAGGGTCTGGACATGGATGTGACAGGTTGTGATGATGGGGAAAGGGCCAAGTTCTTCTCTGACAATTTCTATACTTAGCTTTCACAAAGGCTTGGTCTCCGATTTTGAAGTCTGGTGCCGGAGAACGTCTTGCATCAGCTGGTCCTTGGTAGCGCTGTTGAGCATGGGCCATCTCAGAATGGAGGAACCAGTGTAGTTTGTCGAGATCGATGGAGTAATCATGGCATGGGTGGAGGTGAGATCATGTTCTGGGTGAACTGTGATATTGGGGTGGTAGCCTGTATTAGCGAAGAACAGAGATACTCCAGTGGTAGCATTTGGAGCATTGTTGTAGGTGAACTCTGCTAGCAGAAGGAGTTCTGACCAGTTATCTTGCTGGTAGTTGCAATAGATATGCAGATACTGTTCAAGCATTTGGGAAATGAATTCGGAACCTCATCAGAGGTGATATGAGATGGGACTCTGTGCTTGGAAAAGACATGAAGTAAGAACAGTTTGGCTAGATCCAGAGAAGTGATGGTGTCATGTGTGGGGATAAAGATGCACTGCTTGGACAGGCAGTCGACAACTACAAGGATTGCAGTGAAACCGGAGGATGGTGGGAGCTGTTTGATGAAGTCCATGGATATGGAGTTCCATGGCTTTTCTGGAATCGGGAGTTGCTTGAGAAGACCATATGGGCAGTGTCTAGGGACTTTAGTGTGAGAGCAGGTAGTACAAGAACTGGTGTTTCAAAGTCCAGTTAAGTCCAGTTTTTTTTACCATATTTGGAAGCAACTGGACCCGGACCAGTTTCAGCACAACTCACTTTGAGATAGACCGAACCGAAACCTTTGCTAACTGGTTGCCTTCAGTCGTGCACAGCAGTTGCAACTGACTGCAACTGGCTTGCATTAGGACCAGTTCATGACTGGTCACAACCTGTTGGCAACTGGTTCTTACGGTTCGGAGTGAGTACAATGTGTTATCCACATTGCCTGTAGTATAAGATTCTAGCATGAAAAAAAAACATGTACTCTACCTCACTATCCGTTGTACCCTACTCCTATGATTTTCAACAAGCCATTGCCACTGTTGGGCTGATAATAGCCTTATATCTTATGACTGGCCAGATGGATTTGTGTGATTCTTTTTTCCTCTGATAGCCATGGTTATGGGCTACATTTCATTCACTGGGAGTGTTATGATCTGTAAAGAAATGGAACCCCTAGAGGTACAAGCTGCACAGCAAACCACCAAGCCATCAAGCCAAGCTGTGGCAACACTAGGTGGAGGACAGGAACGGCAGCAGTAGGCAACTGCATGGGTACACCCTGGGGTATCAGAGGTCATACCCCCCTGGCATGGGGGTATGGGTATATGCCATGGGTATGGAAAAGTAGTGTTTAAAAGTCCGGTCCGGTCTGGTCTTTTTGCCTATTTTGGCAGGACCGGGACTGAGACTGGTCTTTCAAAGTCTCAAAATCCTCAAGACCGGACCAAAGTGTCCAAAACCGGTTGCCATCAGTTGCCATGAGTCTCGTGACCAGTTTGGACTGGTTTTTATTGGACCGGTTTATATTTTGTATTTTTTTGTCCACTGATTACTAACCATCTGTGTCGCCACAGCACGATGCTCCACCAGCAGCAACAACATATGACAAACGACAAATGACCAATTACCCCATGATCATACAAGTGCTACTTCCCAGCCAAAGCCCATGCCGTTCAACTTCCGCAGTTCTATTTTTCATGCTAACTGCCCAGCCATAACAACGACAACAACAAACCCAACTTGCCTGCACACAACCACCATGTGCAGCCACAATGCCGACAGCCCAACGTATGCCATGCAGCCAACATCCCTGCACTACAAATAAGTATTTTGATATTCAACTATTGTTCGTACTAACCACGCAGCCATGACAACAACAACGTCCACCCAACATCAACACACCCATCTGTGCTACTCACAACAGATGCAACAAGGTAGGTCAATATTTGACTTTTTTTTATTAACAATGCATACTTATGTGTCACACGCAGCCACGACAACGACAGCCCAATGTGTGCGATGCAGCAACACACCCGTCCATGCCACTCACAGCCGGTGCAACAAGGTAGGTCAGTATTCCACTTTTTTTATTAACAATGCATGCTCATTTGTCACGTGCAGCCATGACAATGACAACCCAATGCATGTGACACAGCAACACACCCATCTGTGCCACTCTCAGCTGGTGCAACAAGGTAGGTCATGTTACTTGTGGTGATTCCACACTCTGTGCATGTTCTACCTTTCTTTCGCTTGTATCGCACTAACCTGTGCTCCTATCGCTTCCTAACCATTCCCAATGGATTCCTCGCCCCTTGTTACCTCTACTACCAAGTTTCTCCATCTCCATACCCCGATTCCATGCTTCTGTTCAACCAGAGCATTGACTTACAGCCAAGTGGCTGATTGTTTACCTTTGTTTACCTAGATGCGAAGTTAGCTGCTAGAGCCCACTGTTACTACTCCTTAGTTACTCACAGTGGACTCTAGGTCTGTACAACTCTTATCTCTCTTGAATATCCTTAGTTACTCACAGTGGACTCTAGTCCTGATCTCTCAGAGTTGACCCATCAAGTGCCTAGGCTGCACTTTCAAGCTCCTGGCTTGTAACAGGTTATGAGCCCCGCGCTCTAGGCCCTTATCCAGCTCGATCGCCGTATTTTCGTGCCTTCAAACCATCACCAATCGATTCAGCAGCCTCAAAAACACCCCTGCAACCATTTGGAAGCAGATCCATCGAGTTGATCACTCAGATTGCCACTCAAACACTGGGAAAGCCTCCACTTTTTTTATTAACAATGCATGCTCATTTGTCATGCGCAGCCATGACGACGACAACCCAATGTGTGCAATGCAGCAATACACTCATCCGTGCCACTCACAGCCAGTGCGACAAATCGCTGACTTAGGTTCACCAGTTGCGGGGGCACCTCACTTACAACAGCGGCCCAACGTGCACACCATGCAGCCAACGCCCTGGCCCCTGTGCAGTGCATCCAATCACCATGCACAGCCACGACAACGACAATGGCCCAATGCACAGGTCACCGACGTCTTTTTAATTTGTAATTTTACTGTAGTTAGATACTAGTTAATGTAATAATAAAATTTGTCAATGCTTCTGAGCAACTGGTCCTTGTGAAGACCAGTTGAGACCAGTCTCGACCGGTCTTCAGGCAGTTTCATGCCAATGACAAATGTGAGGGACCGAGACTGAAACCAAGAGGGACCGGTCCCAATTGTAGCCAGTGTTTGGCCAAATTTGGTCCTGGTCTGGTTTGATCCTCAGTCTTTTTTTGGTCCTAGGACCAGACTTTCAAACACTATGGAAAAGTGGACCCTGGGTACAACCCATGGTGGGTTATACCCATGGGTATCCTCATATACACCACTATGAATGCAGAACAAGTACTATGTTACAATAACAAATATTAGTCACTGAGCTACCTGCCATCATTAACATAAATATTGTAGAGTATCTAGCTAGTATATCATCTGAATGTGTATAAATGTGTCAATTTTTAAGGTTTGTGGTGGACATGATGTGTTGTGTGAGTTGGAGACACAGCCATTTATACCCATACATACCCACAGTATTATACCCATGCATACCCACACTATATACCCAGCCTGGGGGTATGGGTATGGGTATCAGAAGGGCAGACCCCTACCCATACCCACATGATACCCATACCCATGACACCAGGGGGTATGTGATACCCATGCATTTGCCTAGGCAGCAGTGGAAATGATGATGAGGTAGTATTGATACTATATGGTGGACATGTGAACTGTGTGACTAATGTTAGCATTTCATATAGGAAGAAAACAGTGGCATGGAAGAACAGCACCATGTGACTGTGCCAGCAATGGTGGTGTCGAGGAAAAAGCAGGCTGATGATATACTCACCGTGATGTCAGAACGTCACTTCAGTCACCACTGAAATGAGACCTCTTAGGCCCATAGTTTCCTGGATACCTATTAGCCTAAGAGGTCCTAAATATGTTGGGATTCCCACATGTGTGTTTCTCCCAGGAAAACCATTGGGAAATCCTGAACTGTGTTGGCATTTTCCCAAGGTTTAAAGGGGTGTCTGGGGTCAAAATATACCTAAGAGGGGGATAACTTGGGAGATTATTATGGGATTTCCCCAGCATTATTTCTTGTGAAGTTGGGATTTCCCAGTCATCAATATTGGTGAGATTGGGATATCCCCAGCATGATTTCTGGTGGGGTTGGGATTTCCCAGTGATAATATAGGTGAGATTGGGATATCCCCAGGCTTATGATTGAGTGAGATGGAATATCCCCAGTATTTCTGGTGAAGCTGGGATATCCTCAGCATGATTTCTGGTTGAGTTGGGATTTCCACTCATTATTATTGGTGAGATTGGGATTTTCCCCAGGCCTATGATTAAGTGAGATGGGACATCCCCAGCATTATTTCTGCCTATCATTGCACTTCAGGTAACCACTTTTTGAAGGCTAATTGGCTGATACAATTCTTCAAACCCTTTTGGCTTAGAGCTAGCTAGACCAAGTTCTGCCCAGGGGTGTCCCAAAGCTATTATGTGGGCATCTCAAACCTCCACTGGGGCATCCCAAACTCCCACCCTGGATATCCCAATTCCTACTGTGGGCATCCCAAACTTCTCCCTTGGATGTCCCAAGACCTGCTGTGGGTGTCCCAAAGATACTATGTGGGCATTCCAAATTCACCATTTTGAACATCCCCAAACTCCCACTATGGCTGTCCAAAATGCACCATCTACATATCCTGAATGCATACTCAGACTCCTATTGTGGGCATTCCAATTCCTCCTGTAAGCATCACCTTAATTAATGTAGGGGAGTTATTCAAAATTCTGACAAGTCATTTGAAGCACCATGAGCAGATATAACAACCACCTAGTCATTCTATACACCACAGGTGGTGAAATGGCCAAGCAGTAATCTCAAAACTTCACAATCAAAACTTCACCATTGTACTGTGTAATCTTCTGGTGTTGATTTCATGGGTATTGGTGAGTCACCGAGGTCTGGGATGGACAGGCTGGAAGTACATACCAATAGGCTGACATTATCAGTCCTTGTGACTGTTTTCAGGTTTCCAGCCTAGGAAGTCTCCTTTGCAAGAGTATTTGTGGGATTTTTTGGAAGTCCCAAACAAGGACCCCTGACACCCCCATAGGTGGTTCAAAGTCAATGGGAAACCCAAACTATCCCTGGGTGTTCCAAAATATTCGGGCATCCCAACCTGTCACCTTGGGCATCCCATGTGACACCCACACTTTTCCAAAACACCCAAAATACACTCTCCCACACATTCTGAAAATTCATTTTTTACCTTGGGGATGCCCCTTGGTACAATAGGCTCTTAGCCTATATTTTTAGTAGGCAAAATATAGGCTAAGAGCCTATGTCTGGGGGTAATCTGAAGTGTGGGCAATCCCAAAGTGAATGGGGAGGTCAGCTGGGAATGCCCATGAATCACTTGGGCAATCCCATAGTGGGTGGGAAGGTTGGCTGGGAATGCCCATGAGTCACTTGGGCAATCCCACAAGGGCTTGGGAATTCCCATGGCCACTTGGGAAATCCCACAGTGGGTGGGGAGGTTATCTGGGAATGTCCATGAGTCACTTGGGCAATCCCAAAGTAGGTGGGCAGCTCATTCAGGAATGCCCATAAATGACTTATGCAATCCCAATGGAGATAGAGAGGCCATCTGGGAAGGCCCATGAGTCCTTTAGGCAATCCTAGTGGGGCATCTGGGAATACCCATGAGTCATTTGGGAAGGCCCATGAGTCACTAAGGCAATCCCAGTGGGGATAGAGAGGCCATCTGGGAATGCCCATGAGTCACTTAGTAGATAGAGAGGCCATTTGGGAAGGCCCATGAGTCACTCAGGCAATCCCAATGGTAATAGAGGGGCTATTTGGCAATGCCTATAAATTACTTGGGAAAGGCCACAAGTCACCTGGGCAATCCCAAAGTGGATAGGGGTCCCCTGACACCTAGTGACTGTGATGTGACTGGTGGGAAAGCCCATCACATACACGGTGAGCTAGTATATTCCATCGGGATGGTCCATGTTGGGATAGCACATGGGAAGTAGGCCTCATAGGTCTAATATATTCAGGAAATAATCAACCTGAGAGGTGGGTCAAAGTGGTTACCTGAAGTGAAAAATACTAGTTGTAGCCAAGTCACAGCACTACTGTAATGTGTAGTGTTTTTTTTCCTAATAGCATAAACTTCATCAAATTTTCAAAATACGGGGTCATGTGACTAGCCACATCAGTGTTCAAGCACTAACTTAGTAAGCATCATTAGTGTCATATCCATGTCCGGACCCCTATTCCCGAGTCCGGCCTCACTCGCGCATCTCCGGCCTCACTCGCGCATTCCCGACCCCGGACTCAACCCCAGTCCTGTTTCGGTATAGTCTTGCTTAGTGAGCATGGCAGTGTCTGTCATATCGCTCCATTCTGTCCCCGACTCTATTTCATATCCGGCTTTCTGTATGTACTCTTGTCCCAGTCCTGCCTTTGTCATCTTACTGCGCCTCCATTCTTGCTTACTGATATCTTACTAATATCCCGGTCTCCGGATTACCGGACTGTGCTTAGCTGTGTTACCCATTAGTATTTAATCTGTAGATACTTTGTCCGGTAGTCTCTAGTCTGAAATCAACTTAGTCTCTTCTCCTATATCTGTCTAGACTGGAGTCTACGCAAGGGATCAACTCTCCACCTTGAGTAGTTGAATCCAAAGCAGTCTACCCTTACTTCTGTTCTCTGTACGCTACCCCGACCGGAGTTATATCCGGACTCAGCTGGAGAAGACCCGGACTTGACAATTAGCCAAATTATACACTGCAAGTCTTTTTCGGTATGCAGTTCCAGTCCATCCAACCCAGGCCTCAGTTACTTGCCCTCAGAAGCGTCACTTGGAGATCGCACGGTACAAATATCAAGCTCTATGGACATTTCTGGGGAATAGCACAGGTATGAGTAACCCACACGGTTTCGATTCGATACTTCCTGTGAGATGTAAAATCCCCTAGGTAAGCACCGGGTTTGTTAAGAAGGGTACAATATGATCATCCCTAAAGGGGTTCTGGGAGCGAGAAGACTTGTAGAAGGAGTAGGCTTGGGCGTAAGAAGAAGGGAAAGGTTCCCTGAGATATCCCCAGACTGTTGGGCTGATATCCGGGACGCGAAGTGGTCAGAACGATAGGCTTTATACTCGGAAATGCGTAGGACTCGTGAACTCAACTCAGGAAGACTTTAGACTTGACTAGGACTTGCTTTACTTGTGACACTTGCACAGGAACGAAAGGTAATATTCAAAAATGGTAGGGATAGTGCTTTATAGTCTGGGCATACCCAGGACTTGTGTAAAAATAGAAAACTGTCAAGTAAAAATAGACAAAACAACATAGGGTCTGCTCCTGATGGACCAAGTACAAGGGAAACTATACTTCTCTTCACAAGAATAACCCAGGGACTTACCAGCAGGTCGGAATGGACATGGACAATGGTTCCCGAGATGACGATGGACGATCTGATCGACCCGACGCAGGGTCCAATGCTCCTAGGACTCGGGTACAGCGTAGGATGGGTATGTTGGAAAAACCCAAACCACCCTTGCAAGGCTGCCATATTGAGACATGATTCTGACACATTTTGTCAGTAATGGGACTAAATTGAGACTAGCGATGGTTCGCTGACACAGCACAGTCCATTTTTGGAGCATCTTGAGACTATTGAATCCATATTTTGAGCAAACGTAACGCCTTGTAACACTCTTTTAACGCCCTTGCAATAAATTTCGGGTATTGTTCCAATGCGGTTACAAGCCGGCGGTGTCTTGAGGCCTTTCATTGGCTTATAAGCGGTTGGGACGTAAAATACTTTTTTCCGACATAGTGTTTAAAAGTCCAGTCCTAGGACCAAAGAAAGACCGAGGACCGAACCGGACCAGCACCAAATTTAGCCACACACTGGCTATCCTCGCAACCGGTCCTTCTTGGTTTCGGTCTCGGTCCTCATGTTTTTCATTGGCACAGGACCAGCCAAAGACCAGTCTGGACTGGTCCTCATGAAGACCGGTTGCTTGAAAGCATATCAAGTTTTTTTAGTACTGAACAGCATCTAATATACAATTATAACTAATAAGTATGTGGTACCTCAGTTGTGCCATGTTGTCATCATCATCACGGCTGCATCACATTGTCATTGTTGCAGCTGCGTGGTGTTGTTGTTGTTGCGGCTGTGTGGCATTGTCATTGTTGCGGCTGTGTCGTTGTCTGTGCAAGCGTGTTGCGTTGTCGTCATTGTGGCTGCATCGTTTCTGTGCAAGCGTGTTGCGTTGTCATCATCGTGGCTACATCACATTGTCGTTGTTGCGGCTGCGTCATTGTGATGTGTAAGTGGGGATGCGTGGGTTGCCGTGTGGATGTACAGCCTGGGGTGTGCAGTTGGCTGCATGGACATGTTGCGTTGTTGGGGTCGTGGCTGCATTGCGTCGTCAGCAGCCCGGCGTGTACGGTTGGCTGTGTTACGTCATTGGGGTCGTGGCTGCATTGTGTCGTCAGCAGCCATGGTGCTCAGTTGGTTGTGCGGGTGTGTTGCAGAAGGAGGTAATCAGTCTCAAACTGAACGTCGACATGTTAATAATATATGTTTACTTACCATGCTGAGATGGGCCACACACACAACGTTAGCACCCTGCACACCCCCATATGCAACGTTTGTGCCCTGCATGCAATGTTTGGGCTCCTGGCAAGGCGGGGAGGAGTCGTCGAAAGCCTGGCTTAGCTGAGTGTAGTACTTAGTTAACAAAAATTGTGTTTTTTTTTTACTTACCGCACACTGGATGATCTCCACATGCAATGTTTGTGCCCCATACACAATGTTTGCACCCCGCACGCAACGTTTGAGCTCCCGGGGAGGCATGTCGGTCATAGGCGAGGTGTTGGAGCCATGGGTAGGTTGGGTTATGGGTGGACAGTTGTCGCAAGCCTGGCTTAGCTGAGCGTTAGTTAACAAAAGTTGTGTGTTTTGACTTACCATGCTGGACGGGTCCCACGCGCAGCATTTGCGTCCTATATGCAATGTTTGTGCCCTGCAATTGCGCTACGTCGCATGGTTTTGGTTGACAGCGTGTGGTGTTGCAGACGTGAGGTGTGATCGCATGGTTGTGCAGATGTGAGGTGTGATCGCATGGTTGTGCAGATGTGAGGTGTGATCGCATGGTTGTGCAGATGTGAGGTGTGATTAGTTAAGACGCTATTAGGAAAATATCTAGTAGAAAACAAGAATAATTACCAAAAAAAGCATCAAAGACCAGTTCAGACCGGTTCGGTTGCTGCTGCACTGCCACAGAGACTGGTTGTGAGCGGTTTTGGTCCAGTTTCTTCAGATTTAAGGATCTCAGTAGACCGGTTTCAGTCCGGTCCTGCCAAAAATGGCAGTAAGACCGAACCGAACCAGACTTTTAAACACTACACATAGGGACAGGATCATCAACGCTGAGGCACTGGGGCGGGCCTGTGTCTGAAAGGTGATTCGAGTTAGCTAACGGCTCGGGTTTCACTTCTACCTCAGCCTCGGGTCCTGAGTGGACTAGGATTCCTGTTGTCACTTGTGAGCAGTGTGACAAGAGGTCAGGGATGGATCCTCGAGTAGATGGAGCACTAGGGGTAGTGAGGGTCGGAACAATCATCTTCGTCTCATACCAGTAATCGATGCTAGCCTTCATACAGCTGCTTCCGGAATAGCAGGGAATCCACTGGCCCTCAGGAAGGTACAGCTTCCTGTCAGAACCGCAGAAGATCTTTCCGGCTAGGATATAGGCCTGGACCTCTATGCAGTCATGAATATGGTGACCCCAGCCTGCACAGAAGTTGCAGATCCCACTGTGCCGAGGGTTACGACTCTGCAAGGGAAGTTCCTGCTTCGCCATTCCGCCAGGCAGGGGTTGCTGTGTCGTGGTGCAGGGTTGCTGGGTAGGCGTCAGAAACTGATGAATAGGTGTCGGGGACTGATGCTGAATAATGGGGAGCTGATAGGACGGCTGAGGGATAGGAAGGGGAGCACATAGCGCTGATCCTAATTGAGCAGCAATGGATACCTCCTCCATTGGACAGGGGTCATCAGGATGAAGATCGGGGTTGACAACGGACACCCTATGAAGTATAAGGGAAGCAACATCACAAGGAAAACCTTGGAGGAAGAGACGGTCCCTTTCCGTGGATGCGAGACAACCCTTGCTGATGAGGAACGCAGAAATCCGAGTGAACTTCTGCTGATATTCCCCTAGGTCATCTCAGGTTCGCATGGGCTTCTGCCTATATTCAGAAACAAGATATTCGAGGTCAGCACACATAAAACGATTACTACCTTCGCATCCGGGATATAGCTTCTTGACCTCAGCAACAAATGCATCCCAGTCATTCCCGGATGCCGATGGGAGATTCCCAGACCTCAGCCTCCTCCAGATCTGCATAGTGAATTGCAGCTTGGATTTTAGCATCATTGGGTAGACCAGCAGTGGTCGCAAGGAGATCAACGTCCTCAAGGAACCTGGGGAGTTCAGCAGAAACCTTCCCATTGAACTTGAGAGCGTCCTGCCTGCCTCGGAACAGCATCTGTAAAAGGTAAGCAGCCATGGCAACAGCAAGGAAAGATTAGCGTCAAGGCTCGGCGATATCGGGTCTCCGAAGCACTGTGGCTGTGCTCAGGTTGACAGCAGAGTGACAATCGTGAGATAGGATCAGGAACAAGGGAAACTTGAAAGATGTCAACAGGGAATGGCAGGGAATGACAGGGAATGGCAGGGAATGACAGGGAATGACAGGGAACGATGGAGAATGATGGAAGGCTTTGGAGATAATAGGAATCTTGCAACTAGGATAGTTCTGGAACTGCACGAGCAAATTTTCAGGATTGAGATGCTGGGCACTGGGCCTAAGGGTCCTTCTTGTCAACTGTTCAGAACCCCTCGCGGTGGGCTCCAGATTTCGATTTGATACTTCCTGTGAGATGTAAAATCCCCTAGGTAAGCACCAGGTTTGTTAAGAAGGGTACAATATGATCGTCCCTAAAGGGGTTCTGGGAGTGAGAAGACTTGTAGAAGGAGTAGGCTTGGGTGTAAGAAGAAGGGAAAGGTTCCCTGAGATATCCCCAGACTGTTGGGCTGATATCTGGGACGCGAAGTGGTCGGAATGATAGGCTTTATACTCGGAAACACGTAGGACTCGTGAACTCAACTCAGGAAGACTTTAGACTTGACTAGGACTTGCTTTACTTGTGACACTTGTGCAGGAACGAAAGGTAATATTCAAAAATGGTAGGGATAGTGCTTCATAGTCTGGGCATACCCAGGACTTGTGTAAAAATAGAAAACTGTCAAGTAAAAATAGACAAAACAACATAAGGTCCGCTCCTGGTGGACCAAGTACAAGGGAAACTATACTTCTCTTCACAAGAATAACCAGGGACTTACCAGCAGGTCGGAATGGACATGGACAATGGTTCCCAAGATGACGATGGACGATCTGATCGACCCGACGCAGGGTTCGATGCTCCTAGGACTTGGGTACAGCGTAGGGTGAGCGTATGACGAAGGGAAACAACGGGGATGTGACAGGGATGATAGGGAATTCGCAGGGACTTGACTAAGAGTCGTTGAGAGCTGTTTACAGCTGTAGAGAATATTAGTTCTCTACAATGGGTCACAGGTACAGGTCCGGGTCTGGATTTGGCAACCCATGCAAAACCTATACCCCTACCCGTACCCATACCTGTGGCCTTATTAAGCTTTCTGTGGTGGTGTAAATACCATTTATGGTAATTTGTCAGTAATTTGTTACTTCTCACAGGCTGATATTTTGCACTGATCACCTTTCCATCTTCCCTCGAACGACTCCATGATTTTTTTTCTCTTTTCTCTTTTCTCTTTTCTTAATCAACTAACTACTCATGCAGCCACAGTGATCAAAGGGTGAGAGGATGACAAATGAAGGCACATCATCCATACCTTACTGGCAGGTGCACAGCGATGACATGATCTTTGTGTTGCTACTTACTAACTACTCTGGCAGCTATGACGATCACACATCCAGGTGCATACACACCGTGACTCACCTTGCATAAGTCCCAATTCCTCCACCACCACCTCCTCCATCTGCATACAGCGAGCCAGTCACATATATACAGCAAGCCATTCCATGCACAGCTGCAATGACAACCACATCAATGCAGGCATGTCACATGTATGCCATATATTTTTATTTTTATTTGTGTTGCCACTAACTACTTTCACAGCTTTGACGTTCATGTGTCCAGGTGCACATGTGCTGTGACTGGCCTCCCATGACTCGAGTCCCAAGTCGTCCTCCACCATCTCTACCATATACATACAGATAACAACCACCATGATGCATGTGCATCACATGCATACCATAAGTTTTTATTTTTCTTTGTGTTGCGATGTTGCTACTAACTAAATACTTTCACAACTGCGACAATCATGCATCCAGGTGCACACACACCATGACTGGCCTCCCATGAGAAGGCTGTGTAATAGACAGCAGGCAGGTAATTAAACTGCTGCTAATGAAGCGAATGAGGCCGGTTTGATGAGAGGTGCTAGATGTCTTTATTGGTGTTGCCATTGGATGTGCTGCATGATCATGAAGTGTTAACTGTGATCCATTGACAGGAGACCTGCAAAATGCACTGCTTGCTCCTCAAGCATGCCACTGTAAATGCGCCCACTGCCTGATAATGCTATACTCCAATCACACTGCCTGCACCTCAAACATGCCACTGTAAATGCAAATGTACCATCCACGATCCAAACACCCACCATTACCTCAAATGCACCACCCATACCCCCTGCACTTCAAACACACCACCCGCACCACCCGCATCACCTGCACCACCTGCACCACCCTGCACTTCAAACGCACCACCCCGTACTTCAAACACACCACCCCGTACTTCAAACACACCACCCCATACTTCAAACACACCACCCCATACTTCAAACACACCACCCCGTACTTCAAACGCACCACCCCACACTTCAAACGCACCACCCTACACTTCAAATGCACTAGCCGCACCTCAAACGCACCACCCTGCACTTCAAATGCACTAGCCGCACCTCCCTGCACTTCAAACGCACCGGCTTGCTCCTCAAGCGTGCCACCGTAAACGTGCCCGCTGCCTGGAGACACAGACGTGCAAATATAATAGATAATATTTTGTAATTTAAACCACAAGCTGTAATCTAGTATACCCATGGGTAAACCCATGACAGGTAGGCCGACATGTATCGTACTCACATACCTGCTCCCAAACCCATACCCATGATTGCAGGTATGGGTATATACATGGGTATGGGTACAGGTAAGGTCACTGATACCCCAGGGTATACCCGTGCTATTCCCTAGACATTTCAACATGACCCACTGGTCAGTTTGCCACCATTGGTGCATAGAATGACAAGGTTGGTGTTGACAGTTGTCAAATGGTCCATTTATTTGCTCAAGTTGCAGGACATGGCTCTGCCTTCAAGCCCATCCTCTCATTTATGGCCTCATCTGCCCATTTATGGCCCTACCTATTCATTTTTGAGCCCACCCACTCATCTTTGAGCTCACCCACTCGTTTTTTCACCTCACCTGCTCATCTTTGGCTCTGTGTGCTTGCTGATGACCCCACATGCTCGTTTTTGGCCCCATCCCCTTGTCTTTGGTCCTCCCCCCTTGTACTCTCACAGATGTGACAATCACACATGCACACCTACCATGGCACCCCTCCTGACTCCTCCCACATCTACCAGACAATGCACACTCATGTGCAGCAACAATGCCTGATGCACACCAGTTTGTTATTTCTCCTTTTATTTGCTAATAACTAACTAACTTGCAGCTATGACAATCACGCACCTCTCCTGACTCCTTCACCCCCATCTCCTGCATCTACCAGACAATGCGTGCTCATGTGCAGCCGCAATGTTTGACACCATAGTTTTTTTATTCCTCTTTTTATTTGCTAATAACTAACTATTGTTGCAGCTATGACAATCATGCACACACATGCTCTCCTGAGTCCTCTACCCCCATCTCCTGCATCTACCAGCCATTGTGCACTCATGCACAGCTGCAACATTCGACACACACCATAGGATATGGTTGCCTGACATAAGGGGTTGTGCCTAGAGGGCCATAATAGGTGACCTAATCGGCAAACATGTAGAATATTACTTACGAAAAAGCAATCCTTATCATATCAGGTACAGATTTGCACTTTTGTTTTCAAATATGTATTAGCATCAGATTCAATCTCAGCTGATCTCCCCGACTCAAAATTAGATATGAAATGGGATGTCCAATTATATTTGTAGACATTTGCAGCATATGTAAGACAATTAAAGTGTTCAACTTTGGCAGCATTTCTTGTCAAATATTTACCCCAGGAACAGTCTAGTTCATAGTTAATATATAATGACTCTTATTATTATCACTTTGTTCTCTCAGCTATGTCCCATAATCATATTTAAATACATATTTTGAATTTGTTATCTTTATGTATGACAAACAAAGTGGTTATCCTAGGCACCATCTGTTTACCAATATGTGGTGGTGTCAAGTCCGGGTCTTCTCCGGCTGAGTCCGGGTATAACTCCGGTCGGGGTAGTGTAGAACAGAGGGGTAGACTGATTGGATTCAACTACTCAGGGGGAGAGTTGATCCCTTGCGTAGGTTCCAGTCTAGACAGGATACGGAGAAGTAACTAAGTTGATTTCAGACTGAGACTCCCGGACAAAGTATCTACAGTTTTAAGTATTAAAAAGGGACATAGCAATCCGCAGTCCGGTAATCCGGAGACCGGAAGATTAGTAAGACATCAGTAAGCAGGAATGGAGGCGCAGTAGCTGACAAAGACAGGACCGGGACAAGAGTACACGAAAGCCGGATATGAAATATATGTCGGAGGCATAATGGAGCGATATGGTACTGCCATGCTCACTAATCAGAACTATACCCGAATGGGTTTCTAGATTGAGTCCGGGGCCGGGAATGCGCGAGTGTTGCCGGAGATGCGCGAGTGTTGCCGGACTCGTAAATAGGGGTCCGGACATGGATGTGACAGGTGGCTATGTTAGGTTGGCTTTTCTGGGCATGTCTCAGGTGTAAGACGCCACTGTTCTCTTTTACCTGATCGGTTTGTTGAAGAAATCACATGGTTAGTAACATTTACCCGATACCCGGTTACATGTGATTCATTACACCTCTATGATTACTCATGGAGTCTTATCTCTGACTCATGGACATTCTATGACATTCCATGAGGCTCTATCTTGATAACAAGAATAGTTCAGATAGCACATATAGGTAACAGTTACTATATCTAGCATGGTCTGTGTGCAGACCTCAACAGTATAAATACTGTCCTTTAGTACTATGTACTTTAGGTTGCAAGATACACAAGTATCTAACACATTTACTCAACAAGTCTACTAGCACTATCAAGTCTAGTCTCAACACTCTTGTTCTAGTCATCAGGAACTGGTAAGGTGAGACTCTCTCACCAACTGCGTTGCTGTATTGAAGAGGTAGTTCCTTGCACCTCCTATTCTCTTCGATAGGTTATGAGCCCCACCTGGGTCTTGTAACTATTGTCTTTCGATGTCTTTACCATTCCCAGCACTCAACCTTCCTTCGATGACTACTGAGTCAATCTGGTGCTTAATCACCATCACTCTTGCTTTCATGTTCATGGCTTTCTCGTCACCAGCCCATCAGGCTGTTGCACTCCTCTGGGTGTCCACGACATTTGTCCTGGTCATTCAATATTATTCTGGACCCTGGAATTGTTCTATTGAAGTTCATCTGGAAACTAACATGTCACACCATCATCTAGTTTATTCTATTCGAAGACATGCTTCTATTTCTCCACCTCCTACATATGAGAATCGCATATGCGATACGGAGATTCCTGCTGTTGCTCCACCAGATTACATAGAAACTTCTTCTTGAACCCTTCCAAATTACAATCCAGATTTGGATGACAACTTCCCAACAGAAGTTTTATTCACGTCACAGGAATTAATCACATGATACCATGCGATACTCAGCAGCCTACAAAGGCAGCATCCTGACGTTGAAATCTGACAACTTCGTCCTCATGCTCATACAGAAGCCATTGAGTCCTTTTATCCATGACCACATTCCGAACCTCCTCGTCTTTATCTTGAACCAAATGGCAATGAATTCTCATTCATCCTAGAGGTCAACCTCAAATCAGAAACCGAGACCGTCCGTCTCAACTGTTACAACGAGAACCTCTACATTCAGAACACTCTGAACAACCAGAAGACGACACATCAGATCGAAATCTTCAATGCGAAGAGTCATATGGAGTACTTACCAGGGCGTCACAATGTGATAACTCTGGTGAAAATCCTGACGATTGGGGAAGTCTGGACTTTTGAAGGAGAGACACTTCGCTCAGTCTTAGACAGAGCTGGCCTCCCTCTTCAGTCTCAATCTTACGACGACCCCTCTCTACGTTCTACTCACATTCACTGGCAAGGATATGAACATCATCCTATCCTCGAAGATAGACAACGTCCCTTCCATCGCCACATATATTTTGATTTAGACAACAACAACAACTTCATTGATCCTAATGACCTTGTTGACAATGAAGATTGGTCCCCCATCGTGCTCATTCCAACAGTCCAAGACTGAAATGCAATCGTGGATAGATATGCTCACAGAAGACATTGGGCTCTTCACAACAACAGACAGGCTCACATTGATGCCTCACACACACAGAACAGAGGCTGTGGCCATTGCATACCGCAATAGAATGCCATCCTACAAAAGGAAAGTGGAATGTGAAGTGGAAGTCAACCATCAGCTGGCAAAAGAAGCAGCTCAAATGGCTCACATTAGGGCACGAATCGAAGATGGCGAACAATGTTGTATATGCCCACTTCATTGTTCAGTCACCCCAGACCAACCTCGAGATGTTACACCCGCTCTACCCGCTCCTGCACTTCCTATCCGACCCATACACCGTCGGAGACTCGCTGTACCAAGAGGCGCTCCACCTGCCACATGTGCAGTGTGATTACATCAATGTGCACTCCCAAAAATGGATACATGTTCCATTTTGAAGTTCTCAACAATTTCTAGATCGTTTTTCATGGACTCTTTCTGACGGATCTTGCTTACCAAATCCACATTATATGCCAGATTTGTCCTTTACATTCAAACTTTTTGAAACTTCCAATTATGTACAACCTAAGGCTTCTATCTCCATTCCTCTAATTCATCCTGTTGAAGAGTTTCGGCACAATGCTGACCAAACTTCTTTTTTCCATCAGACCACTCAATTACTCATTCTTGGAATAATATAACCAAACATGTCACAATCAAAACCCAATTCATCTGTCACCAAGAACATCCCTATCTTCGACAGAAGCAATTACATCAATTGGTCTTCCTCGATCTCCGGCTATCTCCATTTGCTAGGCATTTGGTCCATTACAAATGGAACCAAGGTTTATCCCACAGGTGCCGCAGCTACTGCGGAAACAATACAAGCTTTTTCGGACTCCGATGACCGTGCCATCGGTACCATACAGTATTCATGAAACCATCATTTCATCACCTTATTAAAGAAATGGACACCGCGCATGTTGCCAGTTCCAAACTCACCTGGGATACCATCAAAGCCCACTTCGGATCTGCCGGTGCAGCCGCACTTTTTATAGACTTTAATCAGGCTACCAAATACAAGATTGGTGAAAACGAAGACGTACCTACCAAGCTCAGCGACTTAGATTCAATCTTCGATCGTTTGACTAATAATGGTCTCATGCTTGATAACAAAATCAAAGCAATGATTATGTTATCTGCTCTCCCACACAGCTGGGATCAACTCGGCTCAACCATTTTGGCAACAATGGCAGCAGCTACCCTACAACCTTCTGATATTCTTCCGAAAATCCATGAAGAAGCTTCTCGATGATTCACTCCTTCTTCAGCCCACTTATCAACAATACACCCTGCCAGCAAATGTCCCTGCATACATTGCAAGTGGACCAATCATACCACTGAACAACACTGGTTCAAACCCAGTGAAGGGCCTAAACAACTTTCAGCCGGACCTTCTTCTCAGCCAACCCGTGGACAGGCTCCATGTGGATGAGGTGGAAGAGGATGTGGTAATGGACATGGACAAGGACAATCATCTTCACATGTAGTGTTTCGAAATCCAGTTGCAGGACTGATAAAAGACTGGCAACTGGACTTCAGTTGCAGTTGCCTGACTTTGATACATGGTCCAGTTGTAGTTGCCTTGAATTCTAGAAAAACAAAAGACTGGTTGCAACTGGTTGCATGCAGGACTGGTTGCCATGTTCCAATAGTTGGTTTTTTCACATTTCAATGACACATCAGAATGTATGATGTCAATTTTTCATGCTAATTTACTATATTTATATGAAAAAACAAAGAAAATATACATTTGTTGTACATTTTTGAGTGGAAATTACCTTGTATTGACACACCCCTATGCTGTGCATGATGAGAAATTCCTGAAATGTACTTTTTTCATCATTTAATACAATAATTATGCAAGTATACCAGTCTTTGCAAAAGACCAGTTGCAACTGGTTCAATTACCATAGCTGACAAATGGCAACCAGTTGCCACCAGTTTCAGTCCAGTTGCCTCAGATTTGGGACTAAAAAAGACCAGTTGCAGTCCAGTTGCCCACAAAATTGGTCAAAAGACTGGACTGGACTGGACTTTAAAACACTATTCATGTAGCAAAGGCAAAGGTCAGGCACATGCCCTAGAAGAAGAAGATGTCATCTCAAACTTTGTGGAACATTCCATACACTTTGACGACTCCCAGAACAGATTCAGGGAGATCTCCAACGAAGAAGAAGATGATGATGTAGTCCATGACTACATTGATGATGACGAAATATCATTTCCATCACTCAATCCAATTATGCCAAAATCGGATACTGCCATGGAGGACTATCTCTCCTCCAATTCCTTTCTCGGGAGAGTCCTCAGGAAACTCAAAGAAGATTCCAATGCCTGAGGGCTCCAATCACAAAGTGGATATCATAACATGGAGGCACAAACACAGTCACCTCGTTTGCCTGTCATGTCAATATTATACAAGTGGCTATCGCTGTCCCAATAGGACAGATCTTCCTCCAGTTTTACCTTTAAACATCATGCTCATCCCACATGGATGATGGGGTGAAGGGTTACACCCCTTACAAGGAAAACAACTAGAGAAACACAATAGAGAATGTGATGAATATTGGATGAAGAATTATGGTTTTACAGACGATGCAGATTTGTATGACCAATATGATGATGTTTACTTTTATCAGGCAGAATCATCATCTAAGTGACTATCCAAAGACGAACTCAAATCTCTTTGGATGATGGACTCCGGAACTTCACATCACATAACTCCTTACCGAAGTGACTTCTCATCACTATCACATAACACAACCACCTGTCATACTGCGTCCAGAGACGTAATTCCAATGTATGGTCCTGGAACAATTATGATACAACATCATAACGGACATGAAAACCACATTATCACACTTGATAATGCATACTATGCACCACAAGCTGACCACCGGCTTCTATCCGTCTTAACCTTGACAAGACAAGGTTACAATGCCAATATTGGCACGGAGACTCAGCTTTGGGATCCTCAAGGATGACTTGCCATTTCAGCTTCATCATTACTTGGCAAGTCAGACCTTCACTGGTTCACAGCTATTTGTATGTCACCAGAGTTGGTCATATCCTCCCTTGAGTCGAATGTTTCTTATGACTTATGGCATCAACAACTTGGACACTGCTCCAAAGCCACCTTACGACATCTCAAGACATCTACATCCAGATTCCTGGATATTTCCATTCCTATGACGACACCACTGTGTCATGGTTGTCTACTTGGTAAAGCCACCGAACAATCATTCCCACCTTCTGACAAAAGGGGGAGTCAACCCCTGGATCTGATACATACCGATCTTGCTGAGTTTCCCATGCATTCTAGACATCAGAATCGCTGGATGATCACGTTCATCGATGATTACTCATCATTTGCTGGTGTTGCTTTCATTAAGCATAAATCTGAAGCCACCGCTCGCTTCAAGGATTGGCTAGCTTGGGCTGAAAATCAATTAGGCCTTACGCTGAAACATCTACATTCGGATCGAGGGGGAGAATACTTGGCCACAGAGCTACAGACGTTCCTCACTTCGAAAGGTATTGAACATCAAAAGACAGTACCATGAACACCTCAGCAGAATGGACACGCAGAACGCTTTAACCGCACCATATGTGAGAAAGCTGAAACAATGCAACTTACTGCTTGTCTTCCCAATATCTTCTGGCAAGACGCCGTTGAAACTGCACTCCACATCTATAACTGCCAACCCATGCGACGAGGGAACTGGACATGTCCACTTACCCTATGGAACAAGAAAATACCAGACATATCTTATTTCCGAGTATTTGGAACTCAAGCATACGTCTTCATTCCTAAAGAAGATCGTGATAATAAACTATCACCAAAATCCGAAGACATGATCTTCATAGGATACGAACCTGGAACAAAAGGTTACCGCTTCTAGTCCAAGACCAAGAAACGAGTTGTAATATCCTCTACCGCCATATTCAATGAAACCATATTCCCAATTGCCCCAAAGAACAAGGGAAACCCGACAACTTACCGTTCAACAACCAATGCACAAACCACCTTCCAATCAGGATTCGGATGAATCAAATTCAGAGGATGACGATCCTCATATCCAACAAGGAAATCCACTGCGACCAATAGCTCGCAATAATCCCAAATCACCCAAATCTCATACACATAATAAATCTCCATGAAAAAAAAGTTGTTGGTTTGTACACTTTAGTGTAGTGTCTCGGACTTGAACAAATATTTGTGAAACTAGTAGTTGTATTGCAATCATATTCATGTCATTGTCAGCTATAGTAAAGGTGTCGTAGTGTAGTGGTCTAATGTGCCAGCTGTATGTACATTTTTGATGCTGTCGTGAGTTCGAACCTCACCTCATGCATTATTCTTGACCATTATATAATCTATATTCCGTGCTTTGCTTACTTTGTTCACTTTCCTCTGCTTGTGGTGTGAGACTCTCCTTAAACTACTTTCCTCCACTAAAAAAAGCTTGCAAAAGCACAATAAGTGCGATTAAGTAACTTGTCATATTCCTGATGACTGGCTAACTATGAACGAGCGACTAAAAGAATGTGATTAAGTAAGCATGTGGCTATATACAAAGTTTGAACTCCAACACATATAGCCTAAGGAAACTCACTGTTTACAATGTTTAATGCTGGTGTCCAGGATATGCATATCAGAGCCTAATAATACTGGGTGAGGCACGTGATGACCCACTATTATGTTACTGACTTATCAGGAAACCTAGGTGGGGGGTCTTCGGAAACTGCATGTCAGTGTTCTTGCACTTAGTTCCGCCCACCTCTTGGAAATATTCCTACTGTCCAATCTGAGAAAGGTGTTGTTGTGGTGAAACTGGACGCAGCCAAAAACCTGGTGGCTCAAGTGCCAATGGATCACTGTATAGTCCATGAAGTGCACATTTCCACATACTTATGAAATCCAACTACAATACATAACTATGACGCTCCAAACACCAAATAAATCAGCGCGAGTTTTTTGGCGATTGAACTTTTTTTAGTCATCTTGTGCGCGATTTTTTTTTGTTGAGGCCTCACACAATTTTTTTCTGAGATTACCAATCAATTGACCATATGTGCAATTCAATGACATGCTTTCCTGTCGCCAGCTGGGGATGCTGAGGTTAGGGATCAGCAGGGGTAAACCCCTGGGTACTCTGATGTTGACCCCTACCCCTACCCCCCATTACCCCTACCCCTGACCCCTAGGGGTTATCAAATGGTATCGGTACAGCTGCCGTGTCCCACAATGAGAATTCAGCATATGTCATTGAATTGCAAACATGGTCAATTGATTGGTAATCTCGGAAAAAATTTGTGCGAGGCCTCAACAAAAAAAAATCGCACACAAGATGACTAAAAAAAAGTTCAATCGCCAAAAAATTCGCGCTGATTTATTTGGTGTTTGGAGCGTCATACATAACGGGCGCAGTCAGGGAAACATATGGGTATTAAAATGGAGTGCAAGATGGGGTACAGGACATGTACGAGAAGCAGGATGAATTTAGC
>MU123983.1:0-16286 GCA_014904935.1 Melanogaster broomeanus
CAAAAATCAGTGTTTGTGATATTGTGTGACAAATTTCAATAGCGTCAGCACTGAAAATGACGCCATTTAATTTCAGTGTGGCACTGAATTTCTAAAATTCAGTGCTGACGTGTAATGCTAACGTCACGTCAGTGCCTTGAGCACTGAAATTACTCAGTATCCGCGACAATGAATATAAGGAGCAGACAGATTGAAAGTAAGAGGTCGACGCACTGAATGTAAGGGGTCAACGGATATGAACGTTATGAATGTCGGACACCAGTCAACTGTAGATGGGTATAATAAGCAGACAATAAAAATATATTATGATGATGATGCATAGCATTCTCGTGCCTGAAGCAAACCTAGAGACGAAGTCGATCTAGGCGCACAACACTAAAACCTTACTTAGGAAAGATGGAGCGAACAAACGGTTACTGCCTGATGAGGGAGGTAGAGTGGAGTTTCTAGGTGAGAGGATCAAGAGAACTAAACTGGAGTTCTCTGACTGTTTGTATTCAGGTATATATACTAATCAGAGAACCTACCCTAAACTACGATAAGTAAGCATGATGTCATAGTGGAGTAACAAGGCTATGCATAGAATGGAAGAGAAGCATAGAGGAGTGGAGCAGAATGTTCTAGAGTAACATGAGGTGTGATGTCATAGGTCTAGGCATAGTCATGTGATGAGATAAGATGCATCGGTCACGTGATATAGATAAGATAAGATGAAAGTCACGTGACTAAGAAAAGGTGAAAATAATAGGATCGTAACACTACCCCCGTCTAGGGTTCGACTTCCAGGCGAGACCAAATAGACTTAGCAGTCGTCATATTTTCATATGGAGTACATAGTGAATCAAAGAGCTCCCGTGCCATTCGGAGTTTGCATGGAGCAGAAGGTTTAAGATGATAGAAATCTTGAATAGCGTCCTTTGAATTTTCAAGATGAACTTCTGGTTCCCAAGTTCTTTCGTCGTCCCCATAGCCTTTCCAGTGAACGAGGAATTCGAGCTTGTTTCGTACTAGACGAGAGTCGACAATTCGGTCAACTTCAAACTCTTCATTGCCCTCTTCAGTGACTAGCACTGCACCGGGTTTATCGGCTTTCTGTCCGTTAAGCTTTTCCTTGTATGGTTTAACACGTGACACGTTCACAACCGGGTGAATACGCATCGAGGTGGGGAGGCGGAGTTTGACTGCATTATCTCCGTGAATAGATATGATCGTGTAAGGTCCAAGCCATTTCTCGGTAAGCTTTCGAGAATCATGATTTAATTTAAGGTTTGAAGTACTGAGCCACACTTTATCGCCTATCTTGTAAGCTGGCGCGTCAGATCTTCGTTTATCCACTTGGGATTTCATTCTATCTTGCGATTTAGAAAGATTGTCCTTTGTTTCCTGAAGCGTGTCTGATAATCCCGATAAGAAGTCGTTAAGAGCCGGAATATTAGAAGCAATGGGTTCTATTCCCATGCGCAGCTGGTACGTTCTTGTTATCTCGAATGGGGATTTTCCAGTGGCAGATTGTGCCTTGCTATTATAGGAAAACTGTGCTATCGGAAGCCAGTCCGACCATTCTTTCTGCTTCTCGGCGGTGAATAACCTTAAATATTGTTGTAGGTCACGGTTCAACCGTTCTGTCTGTCCATCCGTCTGGGGGTGATAGGCAGTACTAAGCTTCAGCGTGATGCCAAGAGCTTTTCCAAGTTCCTTTGATAAATTACTAGCGAACTGCGGTCCGCGATCCGATACCATAGATAGAGGAAGGCCCTTGTCTTTCCAAACATGGGCGAGGTACAATTTGGCGGTTTCTAGTGCCGAAATTGCCTTGATGCAAGGAATAAATATAGCTTCCTTAGAGAATCGATCAACAACCACTAGGATTGAGTCGAAGCTGTTCGAAAGTGGAAGCTCCGTGGTGAAATCGACAGATATATCTACCCAGGGTCCCGTAGGAATGGGTAGCGGCATGAGTTTGCCGGCTGGTGCTTTATTGGTGCCTTTAAACCTTGCACAGCGATCACATCGTGACACATAGTCCTTGATATATTTAGAAAGTCCTGGCCATGTGAATGACCGTTTAACCAGCTCCTTGGTTTTAGCTTCTCCGGGGTGCCCAGCGACGTACGTGTCGTGGTGTTTTTCAGTTATAAATAGGTAAAGTTCCTCGTCATGCGGGACGAAGATGCGGTTGTCACATAGATAGAGTCTGTGGAGTTCGGTTAGTCCGTATTTTTGGATGTCACTATCCGTGACGTTTTTAGATTTTTCTTTGATGCGAGAGATAATGTCCTTCTCATAAGCTTCGATATAGACAGTCTTTCTAGCTGCCCCTATCCACTCGGCCGGTATGAGGGTAACACCTTTGTTGTCTGAGTCTATGCTATCTGCATGATCTACGCGATGCGATAAGGCATCTGCCTTCCCCATACTTGATCCAGCTTTGTGTAATAATTTAAAGTTAAAGCGCGATAGATATAGCGCCCATCGTGCCTGCCTCCTGTTTAAGTCCTGGGAAGACATAAAATACTGAAGGTTTTTATGATCGCTCCAAATTTCAAATTCGTAGCGACCTCCTTCTAAATAGTGTCGCCAATCTTCTAGAGATCGGATGATTGCCAACATTTCTTTATCGGCAATTTGATAGTTACGTTCGTGTTCATTAAAAGAGTGTGAGGAATAGGCACAAGGTCGCCATTTGCCGTCAGGGCATTCCATAGATAGCACAGCGCCAGTAGCGAAATCGGAAGAGTCGCACTCGACTCGGAAATGAGCGTCGATGTCTGGATAGACGAGAATAGGTGCTGTCGTAAAGCGTGATTTAAGCATGTCAAACGCCTTTTGTCATTCTAGGGTCCATTCGAATATGATGTCCTTCTTGGTAAGATCGTTAAGTGGACGAGCAATGGTTGCAAAACCCTCGATAAATCTTCGGTAGAAGTTGGCCAGACCAAGGAACGCTCTCACGTCCTTGACCTTGGAAGGAACTGGCCACTCCAGAATTGCTTTTACTTTGGATTCGTCCATACGGATTCCTTCCGTGTTTACAATCATTCCCAAGAAATCCACTTCTGTGACTGAGAAGGAGCACTTCTCTGGTTTCACGAATAGGTCATGTTCTTTTAGTCGTCGAAGGACTTCTAGAACGATCTTTTCATGTTCCACCGGGTCATCCGTTTTGGTGAATATCATGAGGTCATCAATATATACGATGCATACATTGTCCATATCAGCGAAGATTTCGTTCATCATCGCTTGAAATGTGGCTGGTGAATTGCACAGCACGAAATACATAACTAGGGGTTCGAAAGCGCCAAGATGACAAACGAAGGCTGCTTTCCATTCGTCGCCTTTCTTGATTCTAACGTTATTGTATCCCCATCGTAAGTCCATTTTCGTAAATAACTTTGCCCCTTTGAGTTTGTCGACGAGTTGCGCAATTAGGGGTAAAGGATAATTGTTTTTCACGGTATGTTCGTTTAAATAACGGTAGTCTTGCACCATATGCTTCTTGCCATCTTTCTTTGGTATGAAGAAGACTGGTGACGTTTGCTCGGACTTAGAAGGTCTGATATAACCCTTAGCTAACTGGTCGTCAATGAACTCTTTGACTTCCTGTTGCTCCGTGTAGGATAAGGGAATCATTCGTCCCTTTTTGGGAACGAATCCTTCTTTCATGTCTATAGCGTGGTCCCATGGCTTGTACGTTGGCATACATTCTGATGCTTTCTTAGAGAACACTGATAAATACTCGTGGTACGCCTTTGGAACAAGTTCCTCAGGTAATTTGTCCTTTGGTTTCTCGGTAACAATCTCCCTGAGAAGCCGATAGCCCTCTATGTCCTGGATTATTTGGGTCCAGTTGATCTTCTTTTTATCTTTTTCATATAGCGAACATGTGTCCGGACACCGTGAGAGTGTGACTTTACCCGTTGACCAATCAATGTCAGGGTTGTGCTTTACGAGCCATGTGAATCCAATTATAACAGCGACTGTGCCAAGGTCAGTTACTTCTGCCTGCACTAGTTCGGTGTGTCCTTGGAAATCCATAATGAACTCTGTAGCGTGGGTTATGTCACCGCTCTTGTTTTTGGTTCCGTCTACATTAAATACGGGGATAGGACGATCTAGTCGTCGTAAGGGAAGTCCATTTTCCATTGCCCATTTTCGATCAACGAAAGTGTCATTGGCTCCGGAATCTAGAAGAGCTTTTGTTTTTATTTGTTTTTCTTTGGTTTGGATTGTGATATCGAGCAGCGTTTCTCTTTTCTGCTTCACGTTCCGTACCAGTATTTTCTCTGGGATTTCATAAATAGAATCCGAGACCGTGATTTCTTCATTTTTTTGTGTTTTATTAAAAGGAGAATTAAGCACAGGTTCGCGCCTGCCGAGCTCCATCTTTGCAGACGAAGACCCCCCTTCGGGCCATAAAGGCTTATTGCGTAAACAAACAGAGCAATTACAATAACTACCCGAGTGCTCATCAGACGCACTCTTATCCTGAGAATAACTACCAGAAGACCATGACTCGTCTTCTTGTCCCAAAATGGAGAAACGATTCTTGAAAGAGAGTTTTACATCTCCACCTTGAACACCCAGTTCGTTCAAGGGGCGAATCCTTTTCCCTGCGCTTTCATCTGCGCAGTGTGCATGTCGAAGAAGTAAGCTCTTGCTTCTTCGTAGTCCATGGTTCTAAAGTCGACCTGCGACTGTTGGGGTGGAGCCTGAGCTGGCTCTGAAGTGGATGCGCGTACTTGGCGCCCTTTGCCCTTCGACTGAGAACAGTCGTTCTTGTGTTTCCCACCCAACCATTTGCAGGTTGAGCAGGGGTTCTTGGGGGACTTGCAGTCCCGGACAAAGTGATCACCGCCACAGTTGAAGCATCCCTTCCTTGCGGCGTCCACGTTCATGGCATTCGGGTCTCGAGGCTTGCTCGATCCAGAAGTGCCGTTGTTGGCGTTGTTATACCAGGCGCACCCCTGGTTGTTGCCGTACACGTAACCGTAGGCTTCTTGGGCCCTTCCCACTTTTTGTATTTCAGCTAGGGTGGCCTTGATTGTTTGCTTCCTGTTGCCCAAAAGGAAGACTTGTTGTATGATGGCGGGGGCGGTGTTCTTCTCTAGAAGGAAGACTCCATGTTCTTCAGAAATTTCTGCTTGTCTTTGCAGTGTTTCCCAACATGTCGTGAAGTCGTCTATCCGAGAAGAACCTTGTTTGAAGGTTTGGATAGCGTTGCGGGCCCAGTCCCATTCTACTTGGGGAGAAAATGTTGAGGCCAGGTCTGTGCACATGTCGTCATAATCCGGCCAGATACCAGAGGTGAAACATTGGGCTAATTTCGTTTGCCCATACTTTCCCGCAACTGGTCCGTCTAGACGTGACCAGACAAAGATTGCCTGGTCCATGTCACTTGCGACCATGGTTTCGTTGACTTTTAGCCATGTGGTGGCTTTAGTCATCCATTCTTTAAATGTTTTCTTATCCCCGTTATAGGTTCCGGGGTCTGCTGCTATCTTTGGCCGTTTGGGGGTTGAGGTGGCCGCACCTGCTCTTGTTGTGGCGACTGCTGCATCAGCCACTGCTTTGTCTGCTCTTCTATGAGCATTATGTGCCTCTTGTCTTGCCGCTGTCAGGTCGGCGACCAACTGGTTAAGCTGGTCCTGAAGGGCGTTGAGCTGGTCCTGAACATCCATTACTTAGGATATTTCTTTCCATAGGGTTTCGCTCGAATTCTTTCGGATCGTCTGAGTCCGAATTGCTCTGGGAAGTGAATGTGGCGTAGAGCTAGATGAGCTCGAATGATGGGGGGAGTTGGGGAACGAGGTTGGATAGGATGGTGGTTTGGATCTTCTTCCTCTTTTGGTGCTTGGAGGTAAGGAGGGTGTACAAGATCTTCGAACTCTATCTTTGGTTCGATTTCTTCCTCCTTCTTGATCAGTTCTAGATCGAGGATTGGATCGTTGTTAAAAATCTCGTCTAGAAGAAGAAGTTCTGCGACTTCTCATTCTTCCCTGAACTCTGCGGCGATTCTTCGCTCTGCTACTTCCCGCCTAAGGAGTTGTCGTATGGACGGAATGGTGGGCAAGTCTTCTTCGCCAAGGGGGGACACTTATCACCCGCGCCCTAGTCTTGTGAACTATCGGATCTCAATCTCCGACTAGTTCCTATCATAGTTGTACGTAATGGTACTAAAAACTTGGTGGCCTCACGAGGACCCTATGAAACTATTTCGACGTTCCTGGTCAGGGGACTTGGCGATCGCTCGAGATCGACATCTATAACCGACAGCCCTTAAGGTGACTGCGGACTCCCAAGGGCGAAAACCTTGCAGGGACTACTAAAAGCTACGTATGCCAAAATGGCCTATAAACGATATGGGAGTGATGGTGATGGGTGCTTTTCAGCTGGCCCTCTCGTTAACCCTCGAGTCCGGGTATGGTTGTGCAAGTAGAAAAGGTAGTTTAGTTCTAATGAAGCAAACCTAGAGACGAAGTCGATCTAGGCGCACAACACTAAAACCTTACTTAGGAAAGATGGAGCGAACAAACGGTTACTGCCTGATGAGGGAGGTAGAGTGGAGTTTCTAGGTGAGAGGATCAAGAGAACTAAACTGGAGTTCTCTGACTGTTTGTATTCAGGTATATATACTAATCAGAGAACCTACCCTAAACTACGATAAGTAAGCATGATGTCATAGTGGAGTAACAAGGCTATGCATAGAATGGAAGAGAAGCATAGAAGAGTGGAGCAGAATGTTCTAGAGTAACATGAGGTGTGATGTCATAGGTCTAGGCATAGTCATGTGATGAGATAAGATGCATCGGTCACGTGATATAGATAAGATAAGATGAAAGTCACGTGACTAAGAAAAGGTGAAAATAATAGGATCGTAACAGTGCCGCGTGCGTGAGGATTTTGTGCTGGGACGCTCTGACTCGTTTTGACGCCTCATCGATGTAAATTCTTTGTGTGACCACACTCTGTGAGCGCCACATCACACCTGTCCCCAAACACATCCTTGGCAACAGCTCATTCATGCCCTCTGTCTGCACTGCGGCAGTAAGTCCTCGAAAACAGCTTACAATTTGCAAATGTTCTACTAACTTGAACACAGGCAAGGTCTGTCGCGCACTGTGGCGCAGTTAATCAACCTCCTCATCCTCGTCACCTGAATCTACCTCCTCAAACAATGGTTGCACATAGGCTCCACTGCGATCCACTATCACCCAGTCACCACGGGTCTTGCAGCGTCCAACTACTGCTTTGATATTCCGCAAGTCTGTTGCTATCGTTGCAAGTGTCCGACTGTAAGTTGTGAGCTCCCGAGTTGCATCCTTACTATGTGTCTGGCAGGGTGTCACAAGTGCAACAGTGACTGTCTTCCCAGCAAAGTTCCTCCAAAGGCGACTGTCTGGCAGTGAGCAGACAAGGATCTTTTCGAGGCGACCATAATTCACGAGCAAGATGGTGTTTGAATGCTCCTCATACGTGATTTCAAACTGTATCTCGCCAACATTAGCTGAGTTCCATCCAAGTTGTCTGGCCTACAGCAGTACATACCCGGACATATGATGAATCCCGAATAGGTCTTGCTGCCAGTACTTGTCTGGCTGCAAAATGCGACCGCATCGCATCACCTCCAGAGAGAATACGAACTTTCCCCAGACGGACATTGTTGTTGGTAAGTTCTTCTGAATGTCAGTCATGCGGCCACCGATAACTTGTTTGAGATAAGCTGCAATGGCCTGCCGTTCAGTCACATTGGGCTCATAGTCAAGGATCCTTGGTGGACGGAGGACAAATGACGTATCTGGTGTTGTAGTATCAGAAAGTGTCACGGCCATGTCCGGACCCCTATTCAGAAGTCCGGCTATACTAGCGCATCTCCGGCCACACTCGCGCATCCCCGGACCCGGACTTGTATCATGTCTCTTTTTGGTATGGTCTCCATTCTTACGCATGGCAGTACCTGTCATCGCTCCATTCTGTTTCCGACATGTATGTCACATCCGGCTTTCTTGTATATTCTCTTATCCCGGTTCTGTCTTACTAATTACTGCGCCTCTGACCTTGACTTACTAATACTTTACTAATCCTCCGGTCTCCGGATTACCGGACTGCGCATTGCTATGTCCCCTTGTAGTATTTAAGCTGTAGATACTTTGTCCGGTAGTCCTTAGTCTGAAATCAACTAAGTTACTTCTCCCTACTCTTATCTGTCCTAGACTGGAATCCACGCAAGGAGTCAACTCTCTATCTGAGTAGTTGAACTCAATCAGTCTACTCTTACTCCTGCTATCTCTATGCTATCCCTACCGGAGTTATATCCGGACTTAGCCGGAGAAGACCCGGACTTGACAGTATTTCAGACTCACACTTGTGTGGGTTCACTCATCAGAAAATCCCTTCCTATCTGCAATCCTCACCCATCTGTGTCATGACCATGACAACCCGACTCCGCTCTCGTACCGCAGAGGCATCTGCCTCAGCATCCACCTCGCGTCGTCAGAACGCGTTGCTAGCCCTAGCTAGTACCAGACGTACCCCGGTAGCTACTACCTCTTTCAGAAGCTTCTCAGCCAGAAGGTCTTCTCCCACTCCCACTCCCACTCCCGCTCCTAAATCCGGATCCTCCAACCGGAACTTACAAACTCCTACCCCTCGTCATCCTCCCGCTGACCCTGATGACGACGATCCCGGGGATGACAACCCCGGAGATGGCTCAGGTGACGAAGGAGATGACGACGACAATGACAACAATAACGATGAAGACGATCCATTCTTCGACGTTCCGGAAGATTTAGATCCCGGATACGCCATTTTTAACCACCTCGCCCAAGCTATCGACAGTCCTGGCCCGGCTTCCAAACGCAATGACTCTTCGCCCTCTGCCAGGACGAAAGTCAGGGAGCCTGACACTTTCGATGGCACCAAGCCCAAAGAACTCCGGACATTCCTAGTCCAATGCGAGCTCAATTCCAAGACCGGCCTCGCGCTTTTCAGACAGATAGGCGCAAAGTGACCTTTGCTCAGTCCTACTTGAAGGGCATGGCCCTCGAGTGGTTTGAGCCGGACTTGCTCGCTATGGACGCTCGGATGATCGTCCCCTCTGGATGGACTCATGGCATGAATTTGTCATTGAGCTCCAGACCACCTTTGGACCTCACGACCCGTCGCTGACGCGGAAAGTCAACTCGACCATCTCCAGATGAAGGACAATCAACGTATCAATAAGTACGTAGTCGAGTTCAACTGTATCGCGTCACAAGTCCGAGACTACGGTGATGGTGCACTCCGCCACCACTTTTACTCCGGTCTTCCAGACCATATCAAGGACGAAATCTGCCGTGTTGGTAAACCCCGGGTATTGGGTGACCTTCGTCACCTAGCCCAAGAAATTGATGCCCGCTACTGGGAACGTCAAAGACGAGACTCAGCGCGCGACCAAGAGCCAACCCCAGTCCTCTCCCAACTCCAGAAACAAGTTCCAGCCCTCGGACAACAAATCCGGCAAATCTGACAAGCCCTCGTCCAAGCCCTCCAACTCTGGTCAGTCCGGCTCCAGGCCTTCCAAGCCGGACTTAACCGACAAATTGGGCAAAGACGGAAAGCTCACCTCAGTCGAGCGCAAGCGGCGCCTCGACAACAACCTCTGTATGTTCTGCGGAGACAACGGTCACTTTGCGGACAAATGTCCCAAGAAGTCAGCCAAGGCCAAGGCCCGGGCTGCCTCTGCCACTGAGACCGCCTCCGAGCCCGGTTCTGTCAAGCCGGACTCAACCTCGGGTGCTTCCACCGAGGCAAAAAATAGAAAGCAACTCTCAGACCTCAGCACAGACTGAGAGTTGCGTTGACTCCGTTTGTGCACTGAAGAGGCTCGCCTCAATGCGTCCGCTCTTTCCGACCCTAATTCCCTGACCCCTATGTTCCCTTTCCTCCTATGACATTCCCCAGCTTCGCGCTCTCGTGGACTCCGGGTCCACCCACTGTTTTATAGATCTCAAGTTCGCCTCCCAACACTCGTTACCCTCTTACCCGTATCCCCTATTACACTCCGCTCTTTTGACGGTACCTCGAATTTTGTAATTACCAACGCAATAGATCTCTCAATTCTGTTCCCGGACTCCGGTGATGTCACCCCGATGACATTTATCTTGCCCCGTTGGATTCTGAGTGTAAACTCGTCCTAGGACATAACTGGCTCACCCGCTTCAATCCGTCGATTGACTGGGTATTGGGTCCAGTCTTGAATTCCGACATCTGCACAAGGAATGCCAACGCCCCTGTCGACAAACCCGGCCTCTCCTGGCCAATCTGTTCCTGACCTATCCGTCCACCCTGATCCCGGCTTCTCTAGCCAATCTGACCCTGGCCCCGTGCCAGTAACCCCTGTCACGCCTGTCGACTCACCGGTCTCCACCCCCCTGAAGCTCCTCATATATCCCTGATTAGCGCTGCAGCCTACGCGCTTGCATGCAGACTAGAGGATCCCTGCAGTTCCAGCTTCAGCTGCGTCCCCAGGACTCAGCCAAAGCCCGGTCTTCCACCACCACTACTCCGGACTTATCTAGCATCCCTCCGGAGTATCACGACTTTGCTGATGTCTTCAGCAAGGCAAAGCATCTGTCCTAGCACCTCATCGTGATCATGACTGAAGATCGAGCTTGAAGAAGGAGCTACCCCGCCGTTAGGAACCATCTACTCCCTGTCCCGGTAGAGTTAGACGCTCTCCGACTTCATCGACGAGAATCTAAGCACCGGTTTCATTCGCCCCACTGCTTCCTCCCACGCTGCCCCTGTCTCTTCGTCAAGAAGAAGACGGCTCTCTCCGACGATGTGTTGACTACCGTGGCCTTAACAAGCTAACCAAGAAGGATCGTTACCCACTACCACTCATATCCGACCTCCTGGACTCCCCTGCTCGCGCCAAGATCTACACCAAAATAGATCTCCGCACGCCTACCACCTCGTCCGGATTGCTCCGGAGACGAGTGGAAGACTGCCTTTAGAACGCGCTATGGATCCTATGAGTGGCTGGTCATGCCCTTCGGGCTGACCAACGCCCCTGCGGCCTTCCAATGATTTGTCAACACCATATTCGCAGACATGCTCGATGTCTGTGTAGTCGTCTACCTCGACGACATCCTGATCTACTCCAGAGATAAAGCATCCCACAAGCAGCACGTCCGGGAAGTACTTCGCGTCTCCGGCAGCATAGCTTGTACGCTAAGCCGGAGAAGTGCGAGTTCCACTCGGACTCAGTGGAGTACCTTGGTTATTGTCTCTCCCCAGAAGGTTAACGATGTCCCGGACAAGATACAAACTATCTGTGATTGGCCTGAACCTCGCAAGGTTAAGGACATCCAGTCTTTCCTGGGCTTCGCAAACTTCTATCGTCGGTTCATATTCAATTACTCCGACATTGTGGTCCCTCTTACCCGGTTGACACGCAAGGATGCTCCTTGGAACTTCTCCGAGGAGTGTCATCGATCTTTCAACGCCCTCAAGCAGGCCTTCACCTCTGCCCCAGTCCTGACGCATTTCATCCCCGGTGCCCTATCACCGTGGAGACTGACGCTTCCGACTACGCCATCGCCGGTATTCTCTCTACTACCTGCGATGACGGCCAAATCCATCCGGTTGCGTTCTACTCCCGCACCCTGACCGCCCCGGAGTTGAACTACGATACTCATGACAAGGAATTACTCGCAATCTTTGAAGCATTCCTGGTCATGGCGTCATTATCTCGAGGCTCTGCTACTCCGGTCGACGTTGTCACCGACCACAAAAACCTGGAGTATTTCTCCACCTCCAAGGTTCTAACCCGGCGACAAGCTCGCTGGTCGGAATTTCTGTCCCAGTTTAATCTTGTCATTCGTTTCCGCCCCGGTAAACTCGGTGCTAAGCCCGACGCGCTCACTAGACGATGGGACGTCTACCCCAAAGAGGGGGATAGCGACTACGCCCGGGTTAACCCCCACAATCTCCGGCCGGTGTTCACTCAAGAACAACTTTCTGCTTCGCTTCGTGCCACCTACCTCGAGTCCCCTGTACTTCGAGCTGTCGAGATCATGGACGTCGAACTACTCCACGCAGACATCCTCACTGCTCTACCATCTGATCCTATTGCCCAAACCCGGCTCGCAGACACACCGGACTCCCGGTGGTCAGTAGATGACTCCGGTTTCTTGCGCCTCGATGATTGTATTTATGTACCGGACTCAAACGACCTTCGTCTCCGGGTACTACGCTACAAGCATGATCATCCCCTCTCGGGCCACTTCGGGCAAAACAGAACCCTCGAGCTCATACGTCGCGAATACACTTGGCCAGGCCTCAGGACATTCGTGAAGAATTATGTCCAATCCTGTACAGCCTGTTCCCGGTCCAAGACACCACGCCATCGTCCTTACGGGTTGCTCAAACAGCTCCCCGTCCCGGAGAAGCCTTGGAATTCCATCTCCATGGATTTCATAGAGCAACTCCCGTCCTCATCCGGCTTCACAGCCATTCTCGTCGTGGTTGATCGACTCTCGAAACAAGCCATCTTCATCCCCACTCACGATACCATCACAAGCCCGGAGCTTGCAAAGCTCTTCCTACTCCATGTATTCTCTAAGCACGGTGTTCCGGCCCATGTCACCTCTGACCGCGGGACTGAATTCGTGTCTCACTTCTTCCGGTCGCTCGGCAAAGCCCTCGACATGCGCCTCCACTTCACCTCCGGATACCATCCAGAGGGGGATGGCCAAACTGAGCGATCCAATCAGACACTCGAACAGTATCTCCGGGTCTACTGCAACTATCAGCAGGACAATTGGGCGGATCTGCTACCCCTAGCAGAGTTTGCATACAACAACGCACCAAGCGCTACTACCGGAGTATCTCCGTTCTTCGCTAATAAGGGCTATCACCCAAACATCACTGTCCACCCTGAACGCGACATGACTTCTGACCGGGCTCGTGACTATGCAGTGGACTTAGACTCCCTGCACCAATATCTTCGTGAAGAAATGGCTTTGGCCCAACGACGTTACCAAGGTCCAGCAGATGCCAGAAGATCCCCGGCACCGGACTTCAAAATTGGTGACAACGTGTTCGTGAAAGCCAAGTATTTCCGGTCAACCCGACCCTCCAAGAAACTCTCAGAAAAGAACCTCGGGCCTTATCCTATCATAGCCCAAGTTGGTTCTCTTTCGTTCACCATCCGCCTACCGGACTCCATGCGTGCAGTACACCCGGTCTTCCACGTCTCCCAACTCGAACCAGCAACCCCAAACGTCATTCCAAACCGGACTCAACCACCACCACCCCCAATCGAAGTAGAAGGTGAACTAGAGTACGAAGATCGCCGAGATCCTCGACTCTAAGGTTGACCGGAGACGCAAGTCCTGTCAACTATTATATTTGGTACGATGGGCTGGTTACGAAGGGACTGACGAAGAGACTTCTTGGCTGTTAGCCACTGAACTCGGCAACGCCTCAGAATTATTAAATGACTATCACGCCCGGTACCCGGACAAGCCTGGTCCTTTCAACTCATTGTGACTGGTTTCCCGGCAATTGACTTTTATGTTCCTCTCTTTTTTTTCTTTTCGCTCAGGACTTATCATTTATGTACATACACTCGAGATCACTATCTACACTTTTGGCGGGCTCATCGGGTTCTCCACCTTATCTTCCTCAAGCCCGGCCAACTCCTCATCTATCTCCCCTTCGTCAACCTCTTCCTCTGATGACTCCTCCAGGGACTCCTCCGGCATGCCACAAATGGCGGCCTCGTCCACAAACATTTCCAAGGCCTTCCTGGCCTTCCTTGACGCCAGCGTCGACTCCCTGTGCACCTGCGTCGACTCCCAGTGTGCCTGCATCGAATCCCAGTGCGCCTGTGTTGACTCCCTTTGCGCCTGCGCCAACTCCCCCATCCGGCCGCTCAACTCCTCGATCGCTACAACCAACCGGTCTAACGAGACTCGACTGGGACCGGCCCCGGCCATCCTCTCCCCGACAATCTCCACCTCGTCGTTGACCTGTGCTTTGGCCTTGCGCACCCTCTTCTTCTTTTCACCTTGGCGAGGCGACGTGGGACCTGTTTACCTTTGCCTTTATCCTTCCCAGGTCCGCTCATATCCATCTCCGGCCACTCACACTTCTCCCTCATTGCCGCGCACCGTTTGCACGCCGTCCGCCTCTTGTTCCATCGTTGATGAATTCGCAAGTTACGCCCGCGCCGGCGCAACAAATACACCTATCAAGATATTAGTACACCCAACGGAATAAGAAAAAACTCACCACGGTTCTGAAACCGGGACTGCGCTGGGCCGGCCTCACCCTTGTCCCTCGGACACTTCTTGTTGGCCTCAGCAGCCTTCCTCTGCGCTTCCTCGAGCTTCCTTTTCTCCTCCTCGCGTTTCTTCAACTCAGCCTCTTCCTCTTCTCGTCGACGCCTCTCCACCTCTTCCCGGCGACGTTGCTCCTCCTCTTCCCGGCGACGTTGCTCCTCCTCTCCCGGCGACGTTGCTCTCCTCTTCCCGGCGTCGCTTCTCTTCCTCCTCCCGGGCTCGCTTCTCCTCGTCTTCATGGCGTTTCTTCTCGACTTTACGCCGGCGGCGCTCTTTGGCCTTGGCCGCCGCGACATCGTCGTTGTCCTCGATATCCGAGTCAAGCTCGGGGGTCTTGAGACGAGTCCAGTCGATACCGGGCACGGGGGGGGCAGGAGTGATAGACTTGGACGCAGACGACATCTTTTGTATCGAAGAAGGTTGTGGTTGAGAGAGAACCCAGTCAAACCCTTGTCCCTCAAACTCAGCAAATTTTCAAACTCAGCATTGTTCTTACGCGGCCTCATGGGTTCGGCCCCTAAGAGGGGGATACTGTCACGGCCATGTCTGGACCCTATTCAGAAGTCCGGCTATACTAGCGCATCTCCGGCCACACTCGCACATCCCCGGACCCGGACTTGTATCATGTCTCTTTTTGGTATGGTCTCCATTCTTACGCATGGCAGTACCTGTCATCACTCCATTCTGTTTCTGACATGTATGTCACATCCGGCTTTCTTGTATATTCTCTTATCCCGGTTCTGTCTTACTAATTACTGCGCCTCTGACCTTGACTTACTAATACTTTACTAATCCTCCGGTCTCCAGATTACCGGACTGCGCATTGCTATGTCCCCTTGTAGTATTTAAGCTGTAGATACTTTGTCCGGTAGTCCTTAGTCTGAAATCAACTAAGTTACTTCTCCCTACTCTTATCTGTCCTAGACTGGAATCCACGCAAGGAGTCAACTCTCTATCTGAGTAGTTGAACTCAATCAGTCTACTCTTACTCCTGCTATCTCTACGCTATCCCTACCGGAGTTATATCCGGACTTAGCCGGAGAAGACCCAGACTTGACAAAGTGACACTTCAATTCTCTGTTACACATGAACAAATCAACAACTTGGAGGAGTCTATTCGATCCTGGGGTGATGAGACATGAGCGGTATGTCGCAGTACATTATAAAGTGAGTATATCACTGATACATGAATCAAGCTATATTATCAGTATGACGAATCTCGTCTCTCTGCTTGCACACTCCCCATACATGGACTCACCCACATCACCGATAATCTACAGGAGTGTGGTCCAGCCTGGACTACTTGGACCTTCTTCTTGGAGCGCTATTGTGGCACCTCAAGTCTGCGCTTAAATCAAAGAGTCAGCCCTGGGGAAACCTCGACAGGCGTGTCCTTAATATGACCTACCATCAGCAACTGCGTCTCCGTTATGAGCTTTCAGAAGAGCTGCCATTATGCTATCGCCGAGACTTAGAAGAGCTCTCAGAGCATGAAGTGATCATCGAGAAGTGTCAGTCCTACAGTTGTTCCTAGCGACTTACCTTTCTGTCAAGTCCGGGTCTTCTCCGGCTAAGTCCGGATATAACTCCGGTAGGGATAGCGTAGAGATAGCAGGTAACAAGTAGACTGATTGAGTTCAACTACTCAGCATAAGAGTTACTCCTGCGTGGATCCAGTCTAGGACAGATAAGAGTAGGGAGAAGTACATAGTTGATTTCAGACTAAGGACTACCGGGACAAAGCATCTACAGCTTAAATACTACCAGGGGACATAGCAATGCCCAGTCCGGTAATCGGAGACCAGAGGATTAGTAAGTATTGTAAAGTCAAAAGGTCAGAGCCCAGTAAAGTAAGACAGAACGGGATATAGAGAATATACAGAAGCCGATGTGACATACATGTCGGGAAACAGAATGGACCGATGACAGACTGCCATTGCTAGAATGGAGACCATTTAC
>MU123983.1:18579-36435 GCA_014904935.1 Melanogaster broomeanus
CTGGTTTCCCGGCAATTGAACTTTTATGTTCCTCTCTTTTCTTTTCTTTTCGCTCAGGACTTATCATTTATGTACATACACTCGAGATCACTATCTACACTTTTGGCGGGCTCATCGGGTTCTCCACCTTATCTTCCTCAAGCCCGGCCAACTCCTCATCTATCTCCCCCTTCGTCAACCTCTTCCTCTGATGACTCCTCCAGGGACTCCTCCGGCATGCCACAAATGGCGGCCTCGTCCACAAACATTTCCAAGGCCTTCCTGGCCTTCCTTGACGCCAGCGTCGACTCCCTGTGCACCTGCGTCGACTCCCAGTGTGCCTGCATCGAATCCCAGTGCGCCTGTGTTGACTCCCTTTGCGCCTGCGCCAACTCCCCCATCCGGCCGCTCAACTCCTCGATCGCTACAACCAACCGGTCTAACGAGACTCGACTGGGACCGGCCCCGGCCATCCTCTCCCCGACAATCTCCACCTCGTCGTTGACCTGTGCTTTGGCCTTGCGCACCCTCTTCTTCTTTTCACCTTGGCGAGGCGACGTGGGGACCTGTTTACCTTTGCCTTTATCCTTCCCAGGTCCGCTCATATCCATCTCCGGCCACTCACACTTCTCCCTCATTGCCGCGCACCGTTTGCACGCCGTCCGCCTCTTGTTTCCATCGTTGATGAATTCGCAAGTTACGCCCGCGCCGGCGCAACAAATACACCTATCAAGATATTAGTACACCCAACGGAATAAGAAAAAACTCACCACGGTTCTGAAACCGGGACTGCGCTGGGCCCGGCCTCACCCTTGTCCCTCGGACACTTCTTGTTGGCCTCAGCAGCCTTCCTCTGCGCTTCCTCGAGCTTCCTTTTCTCCTCCTCGCGTTTCTTCAACTCAGCCTCTTCCTCTTCTCGTCGACGCCTCTCCACCTCTTCCCGGCGACGTTGCTCCTCCTCTTCCCGGCGACGTTGCTCCTCCTCTTCCCGGCGACGTTGCTCCTCCTCTTCCCGGCGTCGCTTCTCTTCCTCCTCCCGGGCTCGCTTCTCCTCGTCTTCATGGCGTTTCTTCTCGACTTTACGCCGGCGGCGCTCTTTGGCCTTGGCCGCCGCGACATCGTCGTTGTCCTCGATATCCGAGTCAAGCTCGGGGGTCTTGAGACGAGTCCAGTCGATACCGGGCACGGGGGGGCAGGAGTGATAGACTTGGACGCAGACGACATCTTTTGTATCGAAGAAGGTTGTGGTTGAGAGAGAACCCAGTCAAACCCTTGTCCCTCAAACTCAGCAAATTTTCAAACTCAGCATTGTTCTTACGCGGCCTCATGGGTTCGGCCCCTAAGAGGGGGATACTGTCACGGCCATGTCTGGACCCCTATTCAGAAGTCCGGCTATACTAGCGCATCTCCGGCCACACTCGCACATCCCGGACCCGGACTTGTATCATGTCTCTTTTTGGTATGGTCTCCATTCTTACGCATGGCAGTACCTGTCATCACTCCATTCTGTTTCTGACATGTATGTCACATCCGGCTTTCTTGTATATTCTCTTATCCCGGTTCTGTCTTACTAATTACTGCGCCTCTGACCTTGACTTACTAATACTTTACTAATCCTCCGGTCTCCAGATTACCGGACTGCGCATTGCTATGTCCCCTTGTAGTATTTAAGCTGTAGATACTTTGTCCGGTAGTCCTTAGTCTGAAATCAACTAAGTTACTTCTCCCTACTCTTATCTGTCCTAGACTGGAATCCACGCAAGGAGTCAACTCTCTATCTGAGTAGTTGAACTCAATCAGTCTACTCTTACTCCTGCTATCTCTACGCTATCCCTACCGGAGTTATATCCGGACTTAGCCGGAGAAGACCCAGACTTGACAAAGTGACACTTCAATTCTCTGTTACACATGAACAAATCAACAACTTGGAGGAGTCTATTCGATCCTGGGTGATGAGACATGAGCGGTATGTCGCAGTACATTATAAAGTGAGTATATCACTGATACATGAATCAAGCTATTATTATCAGTATGACGAATCTCGTCTCTCTGCTTGCACACTCCCCATACATGGACTCACCCACATCACCGATAATCTACAGGAGTGTGGTCCAGCCTGGACTACTTGGACCTTCTTCTTGGAGCGCTATTGTGGCACCCTCAAGTCTGCGCTTAAATCAAAGAGTCAGCCCTGGGGAAACCTCGACAGGCGTGTCCTTAATATGACCTACCATCAGCAACTGCGTCTCCGTTATGAGCTTTCAGAAGAGCTGCCATTATGCTATCGCCGAGACTTAGAAGAGCTCTCAGAGCATGAAGTGATCATCGAGAAGTGTCAGTCCTACAGTTGTTCCTAGCGACTTACCTTTCTGTCAAGTCCGGGTCTTCTCCGGCTAAGTCCGGATATAACTCCGGTAGGGATAGCGTAGAGATAGCAGGAGTAAGAGTAGACTGATTGAGTTCAACTACTCAGATAGAGAGTTGACTCCTTGCGTGGATTCCAGTCTAGGACAGATAAGAGTAGGGAGAAGTAACTTAGTTGATTTCAGACTAAGGACTACCGGACAAAGTATCTACAGCTTAAATACTACAAGGGGACATAGCAATGCGCAGTCCGGTAATCCGGAGACCGGAGGATTAGTAAAGTATTAGTAAGTCAAGGTCAGAGGCGCAGTAATTAGTAAGACAGAACCGGGATAAGAGAATATACAAGAAAGCCGGATGTGACATACATGTCGGAAACAGAATGGAGCGATGACAGGTACTGCCATGCGTAAGAATGGAGACCATACCAAAAAGAGACATGATACAAGTCCGGGTCCGGGGATGCGCGAGTGTGGCCGGAGATGCGCTAGTATAGCCGGACTTCTGAATAGGGGTCCGGACATGGCCGTGACACACTTTCATGATCGTCACTAGATCACACATGTGGTTGTAGTACTTGTCCTTTGGAAAGCGATGTCGAAGCAGGGCAGGAGCAAGATGCATAAACCAGAATGCCCATGATTCTGCAGTAAAATATGAGTGGTCCTCTGCTATATTCCCCAGTGCTCGAACAAAAGCAGAGGGAATAGTCTTCAGCGCCTCTGCAGTCTCCCGACCAACGTCTTCCCAGATGTGATCAGCAATTTTGTAGTCTTCTTTGCCGGTATCAAGGTGCTTAAATTTCCCAGTCCAGTGTTTGACAAGAGTGGGGATGATATTTTCTGCAAAAAGATGCATCCACTCCCAAGGAAACGATTTAGCTAAGTTGATTGAGCCGACATGATGCCTCTGAGGTATGTCAACATTTTCAATGCGAAGTCCTGTTGACTTGCCGATCTGGTTACATGCTTTGGTAGTTGATGCATTTCGAATCTGTTCCAGAGTTTCTTCAAAGTGCTCATGTGTGCGCATTGGGAGCAGCATTGGATCAAAGCGGGGAAGGCTGCTTCCAACCGGTGGTATCAGAGGGGCGTAGTAATTTGTCCCTCCTCCAGAGATATTGCGTGCCCCGGAGATCAGGCAGGAGCGGCAGGGGCAATAAGCATTGTGACCACGGATGTCAAGCAATTTTTCTACAGCGATGATATCACCAAGTTCAAAGATTTTGTAGGCACGGAGGGGAAACATTTCGTGATCAAGTGAGTCGTAAGTGACAATGCCCTTGGCGAGCTTGACACAGTCAGCTTCCAGGGGGAACAGGAATGATGCCATGTCCTTTGGTGAAAAGGGCCCTGGAATAACGCCAACACAGATGACATTTTCTTGACGGATGCGCAAGTGTGGGGGAAGGTTGTATATCTGCACAAGGATCGGTGTTGCAGATGGCCCTCTTCGCTGACGACCGAAGAGTAGGTATCCGTCAGTTGCCAGCCCAAAGGCTATATCATTCTTGCCAGAAAAGTAGCGATATGGCTGGGTAATGTTGTCAACAACCACATCACGCTGGCAAAGATCATGGTAGATGCTTGCGTCGAAGACATCTGATATAATGTTTGGTAATGACATGTATTGGTATCGATAACGGAGCTTCTTGACCATTTTTGCGTCGCTAAAGAGTCCCTGGAGCTGGGATGAAAGTGGGATGTACGAGAAGTGACGGCGTGGTTGATGATTTTTGTGAAACCGAGGTTCCCCACAGTATAGGCATCGTTCTTCATGCACATGTGGTCCGGTATAAGCCATGCATGAGTTGACACAACAGTCGATTTCTGTAGGAACTATGCCCGACAGGACTCCTAGCCTTTTCTCCACAATATACTCCGAGTTGAGAGTTAACTTGTGTGCAAATGCAGATCGTAGTTGAGCAAAGTCAGAACGTGACATGTTGGTCTTGAGTCTCAAGCTAAACGCTCGTAGATTGTCTCGATCTTGATCTGTAAGTAAGTCATTCCCTATAAAATTTGAGGTGATGGGGTCATCCCGCGAGATATTCCCGACACGCACTCATATTATGAAACTTTTCTTCAATCTCGCCTGCAGCTGGTTCTGGATGGGGGTGATATTCATCAAACTCCCTGTACTGCAACGATGCAATGCGATTGTTCCCAATTTTCTGAGGCTTCTGACTCCAAACTTGGATCTGACTGGCTTCGTTGAGACTCGGAGTCGCTAAGTTCAATGCCTAACTGTGATTGAGCTCCAACAGGCTGGGCATGCTGTTGTGAACCAGTAGGTGAGAGGGGGGGGTCATCTGTGTCCCAGTCATCGTCCACAAGACTAGCAGCTTCGGCTGCGACCTCCGGTTCAATGTTGAAGGGAAAATCGGACTGATTGGACTGATCAGAGCAGATAGTTGGAGATATGGAGGGAGACATCTCGTCAAGCTTGGCCCGCTTGTAGTGCCTCAAGCGTGTTCGATAACTGAGGAGCTTTTTTCTGTGTTTACATTTTGGTGAACAGCGGCAGTATTTTTTCTTTCGTGCAGGCATTATGCTGGCAACTACTTGATGAGTGGTAGAGCGATAGCGAACCACATAAGGGGATTTCAAAGTCCGCGACTCCCAATTTTGGTCGAAGTCGGGCATCTCTGGGTCGTATCTTGATCATCTCTCTACTACCTCACATCTCAGAATCCATGGTGCGCAATAACAAAACCAAGCATGTTTCTGCAGCTCGAAAACTCAAGGGGATGGAGCGTAAAGTTCAAGAAAATTATCAAGAGGTTCAGAAGGTACTGCGTAAGTGGCATCAGCCATTATACTGTGACAAACTCGGTGATCTAATGGATGTGGTACTTTGCGGGCAGGAGGAAAGGAGGCAGGCGAGAAACTTAGACTATGTCAAGCTAGAAATGCAATCGTTCGACCGAAAGGCTCAGCAGGAAGGGACTTCAGTTTGCAGGAAGCTGTATGGCTCAGTGACAACAAGCCACTGTTCAATAAGCTTCGAGTAAGACTTCCTTTTTCTCTGGCGCAAATTACTTACTATGTTAATAGAGTGATATTCTGGAAGTCGCAAGAAACAATGGCCTAAGGTTCGATAGGACATGGTCACAACAGTCGATGCTGAAAAGAGCATACATCGTGAATTTGGGGAGTTTCTGCATATATGCACCTTCTTCAGACCTTTCTCATGTAGGCTGACATCGAAGGCCATGCAGGAAATCAAGTATCTGACCCGTTTCAAGGACGGATGGCCAGTAGAAGTATTCCTTATCCAACACCTTCAGAACCATACTGCATATAACCGGGCACGAGAATGTGAACTTGAGGACAAGGATGAAACAGATGAGGGCGAGGTTGAAAGAACTAGGTTTGCTTTAGAAGGGTCTGGGGATGAAACTGATGAGGAATGTCCTAGAGGTGCGAGTTCCCACGGAATCCTAACTATACGCACTGAATTATGCAAAATTCTACAGGAGCGTCCTCAAAATGTGTCAAGGCGCCATGGCAAGAAACAAGCGTCGTGATAATTTTTCGGATGGCCTAGAGCATGACGAAGACGCAGAGGCACAAACAGATATGGAGCTTCAGTGTCGGCTGAAGGAAGTTAAGCTTCAGTATGCAAGTTCGTCCCCTTTTCTTGGTACAATATTCTTTCATACTCATTATTTTTAACCCAGAGGAGAAAGCAGATAAAGACGACCAACCAGTACCGCTGAATCGACAGATGGCAGCGACGTCTCAACCCAAGAAGTCTTCACGCCCCAAAGTAGGTATTTTTCTTTCTTTTTATGACCTCTTGATAACATCACTATCCTATTCACGGAGACCAAGGGATTAAAGGACATTGGACCTACTAAAGAGCCTCTGAAACCAGCAACAGGCTCTCAGCAGGTAAGCTACAAAGTTCCGTATATATCATCTAGTCCTAATAGTATTATGATTTATAGATCATAAATCGTCGACCTACAAATACTACCCTGAAGATCCGGACAACCGCTGTAGACTTTAGCAAGAAGCCAGCCCAACCTGAAGATAACTCGCTGTCCAATGAAGAGGACGAAGACATCCCTCAACCGCCTAAAAAGTGCTCAAAGCCGGCAACAAGCTCTCGGAAGGTGAGGTCTAATTATCTCATAGATGTCGCATTACTACCCTACCATCACAATTTGCAGATCGTAATTCCAGAGCGTCGACCTACAAATGCTACCACGAAGACTCAAGCAACTGCTGCAAATGTTAGCAAGAAGCTGGCCCAAGGTAACCCACTGTCCAGTGAAGAGGATGAAGACATCCCTCGACCACCTAAAAAGTATTCAAAGAAGGCAACAAGCTTGCGGCGAGTGAGGTTTAAGTATCTCATAGACGTCACTTTATCCTACTACCCTCACAATTTACAGATCGCAAGTCCAGAATGTCGTGTCAGCCCCCCTCCACTACCACCAGTCGACACGCCTCAACGGAGGCCCGTTGTTGCACATACGACCGTAAGTCTCCAATACATTGAATGCGGCTAGTAGTTAACAACAATTTGGCATATATCGGTATGGGACATGCATAGTCAAATCAAGCGTGCATGACTACGACCACGATCAGGGCTGCAAAAGTCTCCCAAGCTCCACCAGTCCGATGCTGACTCAGAGTCAGAGAAGAACACCGAGGCTTGCACTTGGGCAGAACTGGTCCCTGTCCTGCGCTGCCAATGCATGCCCTGGGGATGACGACTGTCCTGACTGTATCCCATCCCATCCTTCTGCAGAACTTCAACGTCTCTTGGAGCAACTCAAGACGCTGCACGAGCATAACGAATTTCGATCCCATGGTCCTTCGAACTGAACTCGCTGTATGCAGTAGGATCAAAATGGAGAATAAACAAGCGTCTATCAAGAGGGTAGCTAGGAATCATGGCTGGCCCATCGAAATCAACTTCCGCTCCGCTCATCGACTTTGCTTGGTCACTCAAAGACGAACTCTGGGAATTACTGACGGATCGTTCTGTGAGGGCTGATAACTTGATTTGGACAGCATTTCGAACTCGTGTAGAAGAACGTCTAGGGCCCAAGGGACTGGCACTTTTCGCTTCACGGGCCGAACACCAATACACCTTCATGGATATGTCCTACCCAGGATAGTGAGTAGCACCCGGGCCTGGCCATCACGATTGCAGTTTCTGACCTAAGCAACATATCAACCACAGCTATGGCCTCAAAGGGTCGAAGCATCCTTCTCTGGACGCTCTTGGATATGTTCAAGCCTAGTGTTATCCCGAGGGATGCCTTCGAGCCGCTTTCTGTCGGACAGTATTCGGAATATGTCTTGGTCCCCTTCATTGCTGTTCGTGCAATCGCTAAGGACCTCAGCAAGGATCTTGAAGAAGCCTATGCTGTCATGCGGAGCAGCAACCTTACCGGTTCCATTCTGCAGCCCGAAGACGATAGGGATCCAGACTTCGACGTTTTAATCCAGCATAGTCGTAATCTGGCACAGACAGAACGTTCACACAATAAACCCACGCAAGATCCCGTACCACCCAAGCTACGGCGACAGTCACATACACCTCGGGAGGGCTCGAGGGCAAATTCGGCTTGGCGTAATGCGACACCTGGCCCTTCTAGGATACCCACCAAAGATCTCCAGCTCCCCGAGCCTGAGCCCGAGCCCGAGTCGCCTCTATCGCCTCTATCGCCTCTGAGCAATAGTCCCACATTGGTGAGCATCGTCATTCGACTCCAGCAATGCTTGACTGAACGTACCACTTAGCCCCCTCCAGCAGCTGGACGACCGGTCTTAGAAATGCCTGTAGATGTGCAGCTCCCGTCTCTAGATCTCTTCCTTCTTTTTGTCACTGATGCGTTTTTCTCAGCTTGACCAGAATACAATTGGGAGACGCCTCCACAGTCGCCGCCATTGTGCGTGCAAGTAGCAGAAGAGCACTGTCTTGTCAGCAGCGATTACCAGCAAGTTTCTTGATGCTTCGAACACCACAACATTCCGATTGCCCTCATCGAGCTCCCGAATGCCTCAGCAAATATTCGAGTGTCCCCATCGATTTGTCAAAAAATCCACTTATTCTCCTTGTCGTATTTCTGTTCCTTACTGACTACTCGTCGACTTCCCGATCCTCAGGCCCCCAATGACAGACTTGATCAACATTGCAAACCTCTGACAGTCCTGACGGCACACCGGCTTCCTGGCAACGCTCCAGCTTTTCTTACGACATGCCAACTTTCCTGACGATCATATACCCTGCTCAGGCTGACGGGATTCAAATGTTCAAGGGTGCTCCCTATAATGTTCTACGGTGTACTGTATCCACTAGTTCAGAGTCAGGTTACTATGTAATAATATTCAGTGCTTCGCGCCTTGATATTGTGCTAGGCATCAGTGAATGTGAGCCTGGAAATCACTGGTCCCGACACTGAACAGCATACAAATTCAGCATCCCCAACACTGGAAAAATGTCACCTTCAGGACCGAAAACACTGAATATTCAGTAGCACAAGCACTGAAAATCAATGGTGTAATTCGGGAGAACGTTGATATTAAGTGTTGTCAACACTGGTTTTAGGGGGTCAGGAACACTGAATTTCAGGGTATTTACTTCCCGCAGTGAAAACTCGGATATCAACGCGTAGCAGTGCGTACAAACACGTAACAACGCTTAGCAGCGCATATTTCGCTAATGTCACGTGACTTGCCTTTTTAGTGTCATCTCGCGTGCTTTCATCTCACCACAGCAAGTAGCTCGAGCACACCCTTACCTCACCTCTCTTCCCTCTGCATCCCTCTGCATACCAATTCTTGCTATAATTCTACACAATCTGATTACATCTTGACATCTACAACCTCCAGGTGAGCCTCACTGAGTCACTGATCCATCTCAGTGAATAGGTGAGCCTCAGTCATGCTCTGATGATGACAGATGGATGACAGATGATGACAGATATTCAGTCTATCCTCCTTTCTCAGTGAACAGGTGAGTCCCATTCATGGTCTGATAAGGACTGAATATTCAGTCTACTCCTTCCTCAGTGATTTTCAGTGAATAGGTGAGTCTCAGTTATGCTCTGATGATGACAGATATTCAATCTACTGCTTTCTTAGTGAATAGGTGAGTCCCATTCATGGTCTGATGATGACTGAATATTTAGTCTACTCCTTCCTTAGTGATTCTCAGTGAATAGGTGAGTCCCACTCATGGTTTGATGATGACTGAATATTCAGTCTACTCCTTTCTCAGTGAATAGGTGAGTCTCAGTCATGGCCTGATCAGTCTACTCCTTCTTCAGTGATTCTCACTGAAGAAGTGAGTTCCATTCATCATCTGATGATGGCTGAATATTCAGTCTATACTCCTTTCTCAACAAATAGGTAAGTCTCATTCATGGTCTGATGATTTTAATTTTGCAGGCTTCATAATTGATCTCTGGTGAGTCTCATTTTGTTTTTGCTTTCATATATAATTATTTCACCTTCACTTTACTTTCCTCTATACATCAAAATCTGATTTCTAATCCTTAATCTCCATTATTTCAGTTTTTTTTTCTGCTGGCTGAGGTTTACCACTAAGAGCATCTCTCTTTTTATCATTCAGTCTTAGATATATATGTAAGGTCTTTCTTTATATGTCTGTCCATCAATTTCATCTTTTTCTTTCTCAGGGAAACTCCTCTCACTTCCCCTGAACGTGCTCAAAGTGCTGCACGTCATGCTGAGCGTGAGCGCCGTGACTTAGGGTCACCACCTGGGCGCCGCCAGCCATATCGCACTGTGACAGTGCCACAAAATCCTCCTCCTACTTTGGTGGTAGGTATTTTTATTTATTTAAAAGTGTGATTTTTAATAATGATGGACCATATTTTTTTATTGTAGAATCACCCCCCTGTTCCTGTGGATCGCTTTCCTGGAATGCCATGCAAACTTATCGAGCGACATGAAGTCCAACGTATACATCGTGGCCGCCACCACCACCCTCCTCCTCCCCCACCTATGCAACCACATGGATTTGCTCCTGTGTTGCCACCTGGGCCAATGCAGCCACATGGATTCGTTCCTGTGTTGCAGCCCATGCATCCATATGGATTTGCTCCTATGGTGCCACCCATGATGCCACCCATGCAACCACAGGGTTTGGCACCTTATCCACCTATGCAACCACAACCAGCTCCACCTATTCCAGTTCATGGTGATATTTTCTATGAAGGGGCTGCTCAACCACGACAACAGGGGAATTTTGCTCAGCAGCAGCAGCATGATATGAGAGGTGTAGGGACACGAGTGGACTACACTGCAGCTGTTATGCAAGCTACAGAGAATGCTCATGCACAGAGATGTCAAAATCGTCGAAGACGTAATGCACATGCTGCTCCTCCACCTGCTGTCCCCATCCCCAATCCTCCTGAACCAGATTATAATCATTTCAATCTAGGATTTCAACATGTGATCAACTTCCAACAAGAGGCTGAACAGCAGCAGCAGCAGCAATTGCAGAGGGAGGCAGAGGAAGCTCAAAGGCATGCTGTTGAGGAATTACAGGCTGAGCTGGCTCAAAGATATGCAGCTGAGCAACAGCAGTGATTACAATGGGCTACTGAGCAAGCAGAAAGACAAGCTGCTGAGGAACAGCAGCGGCTGCAGTGGGTAGTTGAGCAGAGAGACAGACAAGTTGCTGAGGAACAGCAGTGGTTGCAATGGGTAGCTGAGCAGAGAGAAAGGCAGGCTGTTGAGGAACAACAGCGACTACAGTGGATAGCTGAGCAAGCAGAAAGACAGGCAGCTGAGGAACAGCAGCAGCAACAGCAGGCAGCTGAGCAAGCTGAAAGACAAGCTGCTCAGCAGGAACTTCTGAGACAAGAGGCAGATCACTGGCGTCAACTTGCTGAAGCTGAACAGGAGCGTGTTCGGCAGGAAGCTGAGCAACAACACTTGACTCAAGAGCGTAGAGAGCGTGAGCAGCAGGAGCGCTTGCATGATCTCTATGGAGAGCACAACCACCTCTCCCAACAACAATATGAACAAGATGAGGAGCACCGTCGTCAAGTAGCTCAGCCAGCAGGTAATCCTGATGATGGTGATGGTGATGGCAGTGATGATGATGATGGTGGTGGTGGTGGTGGTGATGGTGGTGGTAATGGTGGTGGTGGTGGTAATGGTGGTGGTGGTGGTGATGGTGGTGGTGGTGGCGATGGTGACCCTCCAAATAATGACCCCCCACTATTCCTTCCACCAGCCAACAATCCACTTCCCATACAATTGCCTCCTGCAGGAAGACCATATCAAGAGCCAGTGCTCATCCATAATCTTGGTCCCATGGATGTCCAATGTCCACACTGTCATGCTCTACACTTTGACTGTGAAAAGTTGAGCAAGTCTACTCGAAACCAGAAGCTCTTTGGAATGTGTTGCTTGGAGAGCCAGGTCCAACTTCAACCACTTCCAGCATGGCCAGCAGAGTTGAATCAGCTCTTTCTCAACAATCGTCAATTTGTGGAAAAGATTCGCCACTACAACAGTGTCCTTGCATTCACCTCTCTTGGAGTGGGACTTGATGAAAGAGTTACTCAGCAATCTGGAACTTCTTCTTTTCGCATTCATGGTGGTCTTCACCATCTCATGGGAAGCCTCTTGCCACCAGAGGGAAGAGATCCTTGCTATGCTCAGCTCTATATCTATGATGCTGAAGAGGCAACAGACATTCGTCTTCGCCGTAATGGCAATCAGCAGCTCAACCGTGATATCTTGCACAACTTGCATGACATGCTGCTCAACCACCATCCCTATGTCAATGTCTACAAGCATGCATACCAAGTCATGCTTGACAAGCCTCCAGAGCAGCACACCGACCTTCGTGTCCAACTTCATTTCAGTGAAGGTACTGATGGTCGAAGATACAACCTGCCCATAGCAAATGAGATTGCTGCTGTCATTCCTGGAGATGGTTCTGATGCCATGAATGAGAATCGTGACATCGTTCTTCGTCTCCAAGGTGGAGGTTTGAGGCGTATAAGTCACCTTCACCATGCATACTCAACACTGCATTATGTCCTACTATTCCCCAGAGGAGAGGAAGGGTGGCATCTGGGGATTCCTCTCCATGATCATCAAGGAAGACAAAGTCGCTCCAAGCAAGTCACACAGCTCCTCTACTATGCCTACCGCATGCATATCAGACCTCCCCTTATTGAACCACACAACTTATTCTATGGTGGTCGATTATTCCAACAATATGTTTGTGATGCTTGGGCATCTGTGGAACAGTCATACCTGACTTGGATTGTCAACAATCAGAAGAAGATCAGGGCAGAGTTATATAATGGCTTGCAAGATCGTCTTGCACAAGATCCTGATGTCTATCTTAATGATGTTGGTCGCAATATAGTCTTGCCTTCATCACATTCTGGCAGTCAACATCATATGCAGCAGCTTCTTCAAGATTCACTGGCCATCTGCAGGGACTGCCAGAAACCTGATCTCTTCCTCACCATGACAGCTAATCCAGATTGGCCTGAAATTCGTAACAATCTCATGCCAGGTAAGCAGCTTTTTGTTCATTTCAGTTCTCTCTCATGCTCACATTTTATTATAGGTCAGAAAGCCATTGATCGTCCAGACTTGGTGGCCCGTGTCTTTTTTTCAGAAACAGCAGGCCTTGCTGAAGAAAGTGCGCAGTGGTTACTTTGGTGCTGTTGCTGGATTGGTCTACACTATTGAGTACCAAAAGAGAGGCCTTCCTCACATGCATCTCCTCATTTTCCTCAAGGAGGAAGACAAGATTCGCTCTACTGAGCAGGTTGATGCTCTCATATCTGCTCAGATTCCTGACCAGGAGCAACATCCACAGCTTTATGAAGCTGTCTCCAAATTCATGTTGCATGGTCCATGCAGCCCAGACCGTTGTTTGGAGAATGGCAGGTGTAAGAAGCACTACCCAAAGTCCTTCTGTGAACAGACTGTCATGAATGAGGATGGCTATCCTGAGTATGCCTGTCCTGACAATGGTCGTACCATCCTCAAAGAGACAAGGGGTGGTGGTGGTGGTGCAAGGAATGTGACCACATTCACCAACAAAGATGTTGTTCCTCACTGCAGAGAGCTTTTGGTGGAGTTCCAGTGTCACATCAATGTAGAGGTCTGTGCCTCCATCAAGTCTGTCAAGTATGTCCACAAGTACATCTACAAAGGACCAGACCGTGCCACTCTCCAGACACAGGGTCATGATGAGGTCAAGGCCTACCTGGACAGTCGCTACATTTCATCTGTGGAGGCTGCATGGCATCTCTTGGAATTTGCCATGCATTTGGAATATCCATCTATCTATCGCTTGACTGTTCATCTTCAAAATGAACAGAATGTTGTCTTTAATGGGGAAGATGCTATTGAGGATGTCTTGGAGCGTGCTGCAGCCAAAGACACCCACTTGATGGGGTGGTTCAAGGCAAATGCAGACCCAGCTTGCATTGTTGCTGGAGCTCTTGACTCTTTATATCAAGACTTTCCCAAGAGGTTTGTTTGGGTCAAAGCAAAGTGGAAGCCAAGACAGAGAGGGAATGCCATTGGCCGCATGTATTCTATTCCACCAAATGCTGGAGAGTGCTTTTATCTTCACCTTTTGCTCACTGTGGTAAAAGGTGCCACCTCCTATGAGAGCTTGCGCTCCTTGGATGGCCAAGTCTATGATACCTTCAAGGAGGCTTGCCGTGCAAGAGCACTTTTGGATGATGATAGAGAATGGTTGCAGTGTCTCCAAGAAGCAGCTCACATGCGCACTGGAAGGAGTTTGCGCAATTTGTTCACCATCATCTTGCTCCACTGCAGTCCTGTTGATCCTCATAGATTGTGGGAGGCAACTCGAGTCCATCTATGTGATGACTTGCACCATCATCTGGCTCACAGGCTCAACATCAATGAGCCCACAGAAGAGCAGGTCTATGACTATGGTCTCTATGAGGTCGATATGGCTCTGAGGAAAAGTGGAAAGAACCTTCTTGACTTTCCTAACATGCCAACACCTCAGTTGAACTGGGCTGCCAGGGTGGGCAATCAGCTCCTTGCTGAACAGCTTGCATATGACCATGCAGAGCTTCAGCAGATTGTGGATCAGGGCTATCCCAATCTCAATGAAGGCCAGAAGCGTATCTATGATGAGGTCCTGCAGAGTGTCAATGCACAACATGGAGATGCATACTTCGTACACAGTGCTGGAGGTTGTGGCAAGACACATCTCTTTAACCTCATAGCTGCTGGAGTGCGCTCTGCAGAGAAGGTTGTCCTCTGTGTGGCATCATCTGGAATTGCATCCCTTCTATTGAGTGGAGGAAGGACTGCTCATTCACGGTTCAAGATCCCCATTCCAGTGCATGAGGATAGTACTTGCAACATTAAAAAGGAGGATCAGCATCATCAGATGTTGAGACACACTGCTCTCATCATTTGGGATGAGGTGGGTGCACAGGGGCGTCATGTCATAGAGTGTGTGGATAGGACTCTGCGTGATCTCTTGAACAGGGATCTACTTTTTGGAGGAATTCCAGTGGTATTTGGAGGAGACTTTCGACAGACACTCCCTGTTGTACCTCATGGAGCAAGAGAGCAGATAGTTGGAGCAACTCTTTGCAGATCTCGAATCTGGCAGCACCTCAGAATTCGTCACCTTCATCAAAACATGAGACTTGATCAAAATGAAGAGTGTACAAGATTTGCTCAATGGCTTCTGGAAGTTGGTGCTGGGAATGGACTCAATCCTGAAAGTGAGATTGAGCTTCCTCATTACATGCACTGTGGTGACACTGTCCAGTCACTCACTGCTGCTGTGTATGGAGAGTTGCTGGGTGCACAAGGGAATCATGCCTTGCCTGATGGGTACTTCTTGGACAGGACAATTCTCTCACCCAAGAATGTGGATGTGAATGAGATCAACAATGGAATGATCTCATCACTCCCTGGAGAGAAGATTGTGTATACAAGTGCAGACTCTGTGACAGACAAAGCATATGAGTATATCCCCATAGAGTTCCTGCACACACTGGATCCATCTGGGTTTCCATTGCATAAGCTGGAGATGAAAGTTGGAACCCCACTCATGCTGCTGAGAAACTTGGACCCACGAAATGGACTTTACAATGGGACAAGGATGATCTTGGTGTCCTCCACTCGACATGTTCTTCAATGCCGTGTACTTGGAAGAAGGAATGATGGTGGTGAGGATGAGGATGGGAACATTGTGATGATTCCAAGGATGGGATTGGATGCAAACAAGGAAGAATATCCAGTTCCATTGAGGAGGCTTCAATTCCCTGTGCGAGTTGCATATGCTATGACAATCAACAAAGCACAAGGACAGAGTGTGAAACATGTTGGATTGGATCTACGAAGTGGGGTGTTTTCACATGGGCAACTATATGTGGCTCTGTCTCGATGTACAAATCCAAGGAATGTGAAGGTGGCATTTCATGAGGGACAAGAAAATAACAAGACTAAGAATGTAGTGTACACAGAAGTACTTAGAAATGTATTGGAGCAGTAATGATTAGTATTTAGTGTTATTGATTGTAGTTATTGTAAATGTAAGGGTGATTGAGAATAAATGGGATGACAGGACCATGGATGGACCACTGCTGGGAGGATCTTGCCTGGCCGAGGAACGAGGTCATGGCAAGATCCTTCCAGTAGTGGTTCATTCATGATCTTGCAATGCACAGAAAGGATTTAAGATAATAAATAGGATGACAGGGCCTGGGTGGACCCCTGCTGGGGGTATGTTGCCTGGCCGAGGAACGAGGCCATGGCAACATATCCCCAGCAGGGGTCCATCCATGGCCCTGTAGTGTACAAAGGGGGATTTCAAACTCATCCTCTACTTATTGATGATAAAATATATGATCAAAAGGGGGGCGAAGCCCCCCCCCTGCAGGAGCAGCTAGCTTGAACTCCTTTGTGGCGAAGCCACAACGGGTTAACACTAGTGATAAGCGAGATGAAGGAACACACACGTGCGCATGCCATGCCATGTTTGTTTCGGCCAACTTGACAAAACTGCTTGACTGCAGAGTAGGTGTTGACATGGCCCGGGCCAGCCATACCAGTATATCTCCCGACTAGGATGTTCACCTTGTCAGTGAGGGAGTTACAAGGTTCGGCTCTGAGGCATCTGCTACTGAGCGATCGTAGCCTCTTCTCATAATAACCAAGGATGGCATCAGAGTTTTTGGTACGACATCTTTAAGAAATGTATCGTCTCCAGCATGTGAGGTGAACAGGCTGGCCCTTCCGACCTACGAAAGAACGATCGGTGAGAAAGCTTCAATCGTGCTTGCGGAGGACGCACGGGGGATACCAGCCAGAAAATTTGGTGAGTGGTGTCAGAATATAGGTATGTACTGTAGTCTACTAGTAGCTTAGCCTCCCGCACATGAAAATGGAGCTATCACCTTCGGATCGCATAACATGACACAGAAAGTTCCTAGTAAAACAGATGCAGCACTTGAAATACTGGGCCATATTGTTCAGCCCCATGCTTCATAGAGACTTCCAGACCATCAGGGGTCATAAGGACCTCTGGGAAGCCGAGGATAAGACTGTTGGGGGAGGGAGGTCCTTTGAGACCGGTGGTGTGGGCGCGACGATGAGCGACCACCTGAAAGCGAAACGGCAATTACGTCAAACATTCCTAAAGTGACACTAATGATCATTTTCATGGCAGGGAGTCTCAACATCATGGATCCCTTTTTTTCTTTTTTTTTTTTTTTTCCCTGGTCTGTACCGCAAAGGTCCAAGACCCACGATAAGAGTTGGACAGATGATGCACAGAGTGATGACAGGCATGCAGCGACAACAGCGACAACAGTTATACTCATCAGCAAATCACACAATAATTGTACAGTACATATAGTCATGACATGTACAGTTGTTGAGTGAGTTGTTGATGTCAATCTCCGACATAAGAAGTAACGAGTGAACTGAATTGAGTGCGGGGCCGGACGGGCACGCAGTGCTAAGGCTACATACCAACTAAGCGTCCACAAAATATTAGGGAGTGAAGATCCGACACCTCACTGAGTGCAGGGGGAGACCCTCGTCCACGGTTGGTTCAACGTGTGGGAGAGGGAAAGGTGGTAGGGAGATTTCTGTGCCAGGTATGCGTAAATATACCCATGAAGCAAGCTGGGTTCATGCCACCAGACCAGCCAACCAAGAATGGCGTCTTTCGGCATTTGCCACGCCGGGACTTTTTCGCTCCATCCATCCAGCAGTAACTCGAATACACCATGGAACCAGACCTTCCCACCTTAGGAGACGATTTGTCCGACTACCGCACCTGGATACTGCAAAGATCCCCAGTTACATAGCACCCCACCACGTCCGTCACACGCGACCGCTGTCAGAGACTCAGAGGTTTGGTCCAGAGGTCGGGATGTACCCATTATCCCAGACGCCGACGACTGGTATGACTGCCAGCAATATCACGTCTGTAGACGGGATTTTGGATGAGCACTTCGAACAAGACCTCCGCAAG
>MU123984.1:0-36117 GCA_014904935.1 Melanogaster broomeanus
AGATAGAATGTTCGTACCAGTGTACTGGCCCAGTGGTTGATGTCGATGAGACTCGTAACCACTGCCCAGCAATTCATTGACCCTCATCTCCAGCTTCCGCCTCGCAGCAGCCTCGTCATCCCGCTGTTGGAGGAGCTGCTCGAGCTCCTCTTTCTGCTGCAAGTTAGCACGTCGAAGACCAGCCACAACTTCCCAGATGTCCCCAAGGGTATGAGGAGTCGGCTCGTTAACGTCAGCGGAGGCGGGGGACGCGTTGAGGTCGGTTTGAGGGGGCGGACCTCCCCATTTCTCAGTGCGACCAGGCTTCGTCGACGATGTCTATGGGCCTTTTCCCGCCTCTTTGCCTCCTTCAGCTGCACCTCAGCCTCCATCACTGCACGTAATTTTTTCCTCCACGGACGGAATCTCTCGCGATCCGAACGTGCTCCGACACAGAGATAGTCAAGCCACTTGCCACAGTAGTCCATGCCCTCCCAGCTGTCATCAGATCCCGAGTTAGATTGCGCGAAGCTGGTCGAACGTCTTGCTGCAGCAGGGTTCAAGTTGGAGGGAGTAGAAGGGCCAGCTCGAGCAGCGGGTGGGACAGGGCTGGATGTAGTGCCTAAGGGATGTGATTGCGACGTATCTAATCGCGTTAAGAGGCGCAAGCGGCATCAGCAGTTTGTGGTGAATGTAGAGAGGTTGGTCTATACCTGCACCAGTGCGAGGTTTCTGTGTTTTATGAGACTCGACACCTGTCTTCCCCTTCCTCTTTCGCACTCTTCTCGCAACTACGACCCGCTGAGTGAATCATGTGAACCCCGAATGATCCCGACAAGCTGAATGAAAAAAGTGTCACCTCTGTGTGTTGAGCGGCTGCTACCTGAGTGGATTCCCAAAAACGGCGTTGTCGCTGAATAGGCCCAAGTTCAGTGGCTCGCTGTACGGCAGACCGACGGTTGCTAGTTCACGCAAGAAATGTTTAGCACGTGTCACGATAAGTGCCGTGGTATGAGAGGTCGATCCCATTGGATGACGGGTTGCGGATTGCTAAGCTCAATGAATTAGTATACGAAGGGGTGACTGATGTATATGTGATTCTCACATCAAGAAAGTGGAGGTCGGCTTGTACCTGGCCGTTTGCTGGGGCTTTCGGAAGTGGCACAGCTGGTAGCTAAGGCAGACGATTGTCAGAAGAGTAGTATACGTGGAACGGTTTGCAGAACGCACGTCTAGCAACGATTCATGTACCTGCTGCTACGGACGGTGTGAGGAATCGTGTTGGGAGATAGTAGGTGAACATAGTAATCACCTGTTCTTGAGTGTCGTCCCACCAGGGGACACGCCATATTGATATCTCCCGGCCACTCCCTCCACATGCTACAAATTCACCAGATGGGGAGAAAGCAATTGCATATAACGAGTCTTCATGTTGTAGCGGCTGTCCAATGGGGTCACCAGAGTGTGCATCCCAGAAACGAACGGTTCCATCCCTTGATGCGCTGACTATTTTCCTGCCGTCAGGAGAGAGGGCTGGGGAGTTCAGGATGTGGGTGTGACCCGTCCAAGGTTGTCCAATTTGTTCACCCGTCTGGGAGTTCCAACACCGGATTGTGGAATCCTCGAACGTCGAGAAGAGCTTGCTCCCATCCAGTGACCAGATAACACCGCGGACCTCGTCTCCCGGACCTTCTATTGGGCCGAGGATGAGTTCGCCGCTCTCCACGTCGAATACTTGGATTCCATCATTGTCGAAAGTGCTGCAAGCGAGCTTCTCCCCGGTTGGAGAGAAGCACACTGAGTTCACCCAATGACGACTGCCAGTCACGATTGTGTGCTTGATCCGTCCTCCCTCCTTTGTCTCCCTAATCACAATCGTGCCATCTCCATCGCCACTTGCAGCTAATGCGTTATCCGGCGAGATGGCAATGGGACCGATCCTGCTTGCGTGACCTCCCCATTCTTCAATGAGTTTGTGGGTCTCCGCATCCCACACCCTGAGGCTGTAACCCTTCCCACCGCCGCTCAGTATCCTCTTCCCGTCGTTGGTGACAGCGAGACCCCCATCCGAGCGACCATGCTCCATCGACTCCCCTTCTTGTTCGCCACTACCCACATTCCATACTCTGACCGTGTTGTCATACGAGCAGGTAGCGAGTCGTTTCCCCCTGGGAGGTATGCTATCCCCACGATACTGTCTTCGTGCCCTGATATCGTCATTAAAGGCGTTGGAGTGAGATCGACTGACTTTTTCGACGGGTTTGACATGTAACAGTGCCAGACTTGGGGAAGGATGAGTGCAGTAGTCCGTACGTCGACCAACTTGGCAGGTCTCGTTAAAGAGGTTGCTAATCAAACACCACAGACTGCTTCTACCTCGTCCTGCCAGTGAGCACTCGCAGTAACTTTGCACGTGCTGCTCACGAGGCAGTGACCCGGCGATGTCCGTCACTAGACCATCTTGCATTAGCGACAGTTGCACGCGAAGAAAATCCATGGAAGTCACAAGTTGTTCAAAGTGACATCATGGTCAGTGCGTTTGCTGAGACGGCCCATGTCAGCAGGGCAACGGAAACCACTCGCTGGCAGGCTGCACAGAGCCGATGAGCACCTCACTGGAGGGGCCAAAACACGGTCATGTGACTGGTAAACGAAGCGCGTTACATAATTGACAAATGACTGCGAAAATTCATAATCCTCCTTTTCATTCCCTGCAGGATAAGATACATATCCTCAGTACTTATGTGGTCGATATAACCCCACCAATTCCAACTCGTTTCAAGGCGAATCTATTATCATCTGGTACTGCTGGTCCATCAGCCAGAGGCGAGAATGTTCCAGCTGACCTTCCTCCATTTGGAGTATGTACTTTGGTTTCATCCATAAAGCAACTGATTCGCTGCCTGGTTCAGGCTGCCAGGAACTTTGAATGGACTTTAGAAGGGCATTCGTAGCTCACCCAGATGCTTAGGAATATTTTACATGGAAACCGTGACCAATCATGTATGAGTCCAATCATGCTGGCAAAGTTATTTGCGCTATACATACCACCTGTATACGACGTATCCACCCAGGCCTGCCAGCGCATCGAACGTTTCCAGAGTCGGAACCCACGATCATGATGCGGTCAGGGGGCTACTCGGCCTGGAAGGTGAGATTCATTTCCTGTTGCTACATTGGACCACAATTTTGTGGCGCCCAAATCCGAGTCCTCCGCAAGTCTAATGGCTTGTTCGCTGCACCAGGGGTGGGGGAACTGACTCCAACGAAACATCCTCTGCGGAATTCATCGATTTAACTGCCGCTGGTCTGATGTGTACTACCCCCGCCCATCAAGGAAACTGGCCCGCTCATGCATGCTCTGTAGCAGTCAGAACTAAAATCGTTGCAGCATGAGCGGCCGCCGTCGAGTCTCCACAGATGTGGCAGCCAAGAGCACGGTGAAACTCGGGTTGACGGACAAGCAAGTCATCCTAAACTCACTTATTTATAGCCACAACCATCGCCTGACCTACTACACAGTTTGTCTCCCTTGTTCCGTGATGTCGTCGGACAGACACCTGATTGCTGCTGGGATTGTCACAGCAGCCTTCGTCGTTACTTTCCTGTACAACAAGTACCAAGTCGCTCCTGCCACCAAGAAAGGCATCCCTCTTCCTCCTGGACCGGCAGCACGCTGGTTCTGGGAGAGTGCATTCCCTCGTTCCAAGTAAGTACCAGTGAAAGAGTCTTCCGTTCGATCGACTGATAGCGATGTTGCTCAGTCTTGGTCACACCCTCGGGAACTGGGTGGCGAGATATGGTCCTGTCATATCGCTGCGGCAAGGTGCCATGTGACTATAGTCATCGGGCGTCTGGATGTACGTGCATTCTCTGCGTTCCGGAGTAAGACGGTCGTGTCGCTGATTCCAATGGGACGATTGTATTTGTCGTAAGGCGGCTACTGAGATAATGGAGAAAGAAGGACGCGGCACTCGCTGATCGCCCTCGTTCAGTTGCTTTCGGAGAGATTATGTCAAACAACATGAATATCGCGGTAATGGGCAGTGGGAAGCGATTCCGTCGTCTCAGGAAGGCCGTGCACACGCATCTGCAACCCAAGGCTGTACAGGCGTACGAAGGTCTACAAATCGAGCATGCGAGGGACGTCATACTTGACATTCTGAAAGACCCAAAGCATCATGTGCAACATGTCCAGAGGTGAGCCAGTCTGTTTCACCACCATCGGGAAATTAGGGGCTGATATGGGGCACCCTCAGATTCTCCGCTGCTGTAATTATGCGCGTGACCTACGGGAAGTCGACCCCGACGTTCAGTGACGATCCGGAGGTCATCCGCGTCCGTCAAAACAATAAGAACAAGGAACTTGTGGCTCGCCGCCCTGGTGCGTACCTCGTAGAGGTATTTCCCATTTTGAAATATGTCCCCGGATACGTCAGAGACCTCAGGAAATACCACGAGTTCGAGTTGTCGCTTTACAGAGACCAGTTGGGCCGCGTGAAGGATGAAATGGTGATTAGATGAACTCAGCGATGTACATGGTAAGTCCGTCGTTCGCTGAGGCGTCTCTCCTGGCAGTCGAGGAACGAAGTGGGTCCTTCGTTCAGCAAGACGCTCCTCGAAAATGCCGGTGACAATCGGATGTCTTACGATGAAATGGCTTATCTTGCTGGAGCTCTATTCGGCGCCGGATCCGAAACGGTGTGCTCTCTCTCGTCCGCACTCGCATCAAACCGTGTATTGATGTCTTCGTTGTTGTAGACGTCCATCGCTATAACGACTTTTATCTTGGCAGCAGCTCGTCATCCACAAGCCCAATCACGCGTTCAGGAAGAGCTTGACATGGTCGTTGGAACAGACCGAGGCAAGCCCGTGCGCTGCAGCATGTCTATGTATCATCTGACGCTACTCCTAGCGCCGACCTTCGAGGATTCGAATAGACTTCCACAACTCCACGCTTTCATGTCTGAGGTACTTCGTTGGAGGCCCGTCGTATCAACTGGTAAGCACAACTTCGTCTATCTTGGGGGTGCTGGACGTATTCACAGGTTCTCCAGGTCTCACGCACCGTGCCACCGAAGACATCATCTGGGTACGTTCGTTTTAGCAGTTGCAGGTTCGTCCCAGGCGATGAACACGTCACATAGAGGGGCCAAATGATTCCTGCCGGTGCTACAGTACTCGGATGTAACTGGTAATTCACGCGACAAGTTTCCCTTTCTCTGCTCTCACCTCGAATCAATCTTCGACGCAAACAGGGCAATCTCGAGGGACCCAGTCGCTTACCCCGATCCCGAGAAATTCGACCCTCAGCGATGGCTGGACCCAAACGGCCAGCTGCGCACCGATCTGTGGTTCTCCACATATGGTTTCGGCCGGAGGTATGTTACCGTTTGTGAGGGCTCTCTGTACTCTTGCCGCGTCCTCGCCTGCTTTTACAATTATTTTCTTTCGAAATTCAACTCCACCTCTGGATGATCCTGACACGCACGCTCTCTTTGAATTGGACAGGGTATGCGCAGGGCTCCACCTCGCCAATCGGTCCATCTACATCAACGCTGCGTTGCTCCTCTGGTCTTTCCGCATCACGGAGCGCCCAGACGCGCCCATCGACGTGGATTCCTTCACGGACATGTTGCTTTCGCGCCCGGCGCCGTTCGAGGTGGAGTTCGTGCCGAGGATAGGCGAAGAGAGGTTGAGGGAGATGATGCAGGGGATATGTGATTCCGTGTGTGCGTAGTCGTAGGTTATCTGTGTGGCCCTCGTTAGGCAATGCCAATGGTGTGTACTAGTACTAGTAGTTCGAGTACGGTTCGACGGAGCGAGTGGTTTGAAGTTGTATATACTTCGGTAGCGGTATGGCAATTACGCAATAAGTTAGGGCATCTGCAGCTCCTCCAGATTCTTGGAAACCGTAACTGGTCATTTATGAGTCGAATCACGCTTGCAAAGTTCTTTGCGCCATACGACCTGTATACTTAGTACAGTAGACTTTCTCATAATGTATGCGGTCAAACTGTATATATGTCATAATGTATTGGAATTGTCGGGTCCCACTGCGGGACAGTGAGAAACCCAGCAAAAATTGTATAATGTATATGTATCAACTTCGGGACACCATTATACATTATCAGATGGGCCATTTGGTGGGCGGGACACTGGGCCGGGTGGGCCCAACCTTGTTCGGCTCAGTGTATGCACTATAGAAGCATGATTCATGTCATTCATCCCTAATCACATCTCGAAGAATGCCAGCTGAGAAGCGTAAATCTCGCAATAATGGATGATGAAGGGGACTCAAGCGCAGCAAACGCTGCAGTCAAGAAGCTGGCGCAAGTTGCCATCACCCGCACTGGCCTGAAGATTCGTATTCCCGCACGTCAACCAGCCCCACAACTTGTCGCTATCGAAGACGAAGTCTCGAAATCGAATCTCCGAGCTCAAGGGCCGTAACCGCATCTTCGGGGAGCCACTTACGCTCAATCAATTTCTTGAGCCTTCTGATGAGGAAGAGATTGGTGAGGACTCAGTCGAGTTTGAGGGCCCAGAAGGAGATGAAAATAGTCGCTGTCGTGTCACGGGAAATGGCAGAAAAGAGGGGCGAGGTGATCGAGATTGAGGAGTCAGACAACGACGAAGGTATGGAACCCGAAATTTCTCGTTCGGAGGGACTCGAGCTCTGTCAGAAGCTCGAAGAATGAATCCGACGTAGTTTGATGCGCGTGAAGCAGCTCCTGACGCCGTAAATGTGCACGGAAGTGTCGGATGTGCTTTATGAGTGAGAGTGGTGATGTGGCATCTCCCACTGGCTGTAAACAAGCAGACACGCAGTAGTGTACATGTTGTCACAGGTTGTCACGCTCTTTTGGCTGGAGTCACATATTTGTCACAATACGTGACGTTTGCAGTACTGTATACATCTCGTACCGTATCAAAAATTTTGTGTCCCGACATTATACAGTATGAGAAAGTCTACTGTACGACGTATCCACCAATCAGCTGGGGAAGAAACTCAAGAGCCTGCCAGCGCATCGAAGGTTTCCAGAGTCGAAACCCACGACGTGAGATGATGCGACTGGGCGTTGCGGCTCGGGTCAGGACGGTGAGATTGATTTCCTGTTGCGGGCCACGTTGGATCACAGCTATGTCGCGTCCAAATCCGAGTCCTCCACACGTCTAGTAGCTTGTTCGCTGCAGCGGGGGTAGGAACTGACTCCAACGAAACGTCCTCTGCATAATTCAATTTAACTGCCGCTGGTGTCATATCTACCACCCCCGGCCCACCAAGGAATTCAACTGGCCCGCTCATTGAATGCTCCGTAGCAGTCAGAACTAAAACCCTTGCGGCATGAGCGGCCGTCCGATCTCCACAGATGTGGCGGCCAAGAGCACGGTGAAACTCGGATTGACGGATCAAGTCATCCTCAACTGCCCTAGTTATAGCCCCTTCCATCGCTCGACCTACTATACAGTTTGTCTCCAATGTCCGGGATGTCGTCGGACAGACACCAGATCACTGCTGGGCTTGTCGCGGTAGCCTTCGTCGTTACTTTCCTTTACAACAAGTACCAAGCCGCTCCTGCCGCTAAGAACGGCATCCCTCTTCCTCCTGGACCGCCGGTACGCTGGTTCTGGGAGAGTGCATTCCCTTGTTCAAAGTAAGTACCAGTGAAAGCGTCTTGCGTTCGATCGACTTATACGTGTTGTTGCTCAGTCTTTCTCACACCCTCGGGGACTGGGTGGCGAGCTACGGTCCTGTCATATCGTTGCGGGCAGGCAGCCATGTGACTGTAATCATCGGGCGTCTGGATGTACGTGCATTTCCTGCGTTCCGGAGTAAGACGTCCTGTCGCTGACATAAAGCGGACGATTGTGTGTGTCGTAAGGCGGCTACTGAGATCATGGAGAAACAAGGCGCGGCACTCTTTGATCGGCCTCGTTCAGTTGCTTTCGGAGAGATTCTCTCAAATAACATGAACATCGTGACGATGGGCAATGGCGAACGATTCCGTCGTTTCAGGAAGGCCGTACACACGCATTTTCAACCCCGGGCTGTACAGGAGTACGAAGATTTACAGTGCGAGCACGCGAGGGGCGTCATACTTGACATTCTCAGAGACCCAAAGCATCACATGGAACACGTCGAGAGGTGGGCTTGTCTTTTTTACCACCTGAAATGCACCATTGGGAAATGAGGGCCTGATGTGGGGCACCCTCAGGTTCTCCGCTGCTGTAATTCTGCGCGTAACCTACGGAAAGTCGACCCCGACACTCGGTGACGATCCAGAGGTCGTCCGCATCCGTCAAAAAAATATTAACATGGAACCCGTGCTTGGCCAACCTGGTGCCTACCTCGTAGACATATTTCCCATTTTGAAATATGTTCCTGGATACGGAAGAGACCTCAGGAAATACCACGAGTTCGAGTTGTCGCTTTACAGAGACCAGTTGGGTCGCGTGAAGGATGAGATGGTGAGTGGCAGTACTCAATGATGGACAGGGCAACTCCGTTGTTCTCTGAAGCGACTCTCCTGGCAGTCGAAGAACGAAGCGGGACCTTCGTTCGGCAAGATGCTCCTCGAAAATGCCGGTGACCATCGGATGTCTTACGATGAAATGGCTTATCTTGCCGGGACTCTATTCGGCGCTGGATCCGATTCTGTATGCTCTCCCTCCTTAGCACTCGCACCAAACTGTGTATCGATGTCTTCATTGTTGTAGACGTCCTTCGCCATAACGACTTTTATCATGGCAGCAGCTCGTCATCCACAAGCCCAGTCCCGCGTCCAGGAAGAGCTTGATATGATCGTTGGAACAGACCGAGGCGAGGCCATGCGCTGCCGCATGTCCATGTATCATCTAACGCAACCCCTAGTGCCAACCTTCGAGGACTCGAATAGACTTCCACAACTCCACGCTTTCATGTCTGAGGCAATTCGTTGGAGGCCCGTCGTGTCAACTGGTAAGCATAACTTCGTCTGCCTTGGGGGTGCTCGACTATCGGACTCATTGACCCGTTCTGCAGGTATCATGCACCGTGCCACCGAAGACATCATATGGGTATGTTCAATTTAGCAGTTACGGGTTTGTCCCCAGGTGATGAACACGTCTCATAGAGGGGCCAAATTATTCCTGCCGGCGCGACAGTGCTCGGATGTAACTGGTAGGCCGCTTCACTCGACACGCTTCCTTTCTCTGCACTCACTCTTGAATCAATCTTCGACGCAAACAGGGCAATCTCGAGGGATCCAGTCGCCTATCCCGATCCCGAGAAATTCGACCCTCAGCGGTGGATGGACCCAAACGGCCAGCTGCGCACCGATCTATGGTTCCCCACCTATGGTTTCGGCCGGAGGTATGTTACCGTTCGTGAGGGCTGTCTGTACTCTTGCAGGCGTCCTCGCCCCTTTTACAATTATTTTCTTTCGAAATTCAACTCCACCTCTGGATAATCCTGACACGCGCGCTCTTTTTGAATTGGACAGGGTATGCCCAGGGCTCCACCTCGCCAGTCGGTCCCTCTACATCAACGCTGCATTACTCCTCTGGTCTTTCCGCATCACGGAGCGCCCCGACGCCCCGATCGATGTGGATTCCTTCACGGACACGTTCCTTCCGCGCTCGACGCCGTTTGAGGTGGAGTTCGTGCCGAGGATTGGGGGGGAGAGGTTGAGGGAGATGATGCAGGGGGTATGTGATGCGCCCTTATACCGTTGACTATCATGCATAATTTTGCGCCTTGTATAGGAACATGCCTAGCGTTGACTACTACTGTCAATTGTGGTTTCACTTCTGTGAGAGTTCACGTGTTCACCAGTCTCTAGTCATGTCTCAGCACTCAGTATTCCTAGTGGGCCGGGGGGCTGATGTGGGGCGAAACAAAGCGCGAATGTACAGAGGTTCTCGTGCGCAGTCAGAGCAGAAAACGTGAGAGTGGGTATAATCAAAGCGACTAAGCTACAGACGAGGTGAATGCAACATGGTGCCACACGTTCTAAGTTCCTCAATAAATTCCTGTGTCGCTTGGTTCGGGTATCTTCGTCCCCCGTTAACGCCCCCAACAGCAATCGAGTCCAAGTTGGATTGTGCGGGCTTAGATGCCCAGTGGGCGTGTTTCGGGAGCGCTGCCATACTCAGTGGCTAGCCAGTATGAGACCCTGACGGTTGTGCGTGCGACGAGGATGCATCCGCAGCAGATGAAGCTTCATAAGTGAAGTTTAGTGACAACTTCGGTGCAGTGGATGGCAGAGAGGTTGTTCGTACCTGTCTGGGTTCGGGGTGTCGGAGGCTGATGAGACTGGTCATCGCTGCGCTGCAACTTCATCGCCTGGGCTAGCCGAACCATCTCTCCCTCCGCCTTCTGCCTCGCAGCAGCAGCCGAACCATCAAGCTCTCGGCGGAGCTGCTCGATCTGCTCTTGCAAGGGCAAGATAGCACGTTGAAGAGCAGCACTGTCTATCTGGCTGTCCTCTAGGAGCTGAGGAGTCGCCCTGTCGGCGCCACGGGACGCGGGGAAGGCCGCTGGTATGTGGTCCCCTTGGGAGTCGCTTTGACGCGGTGCGTGTCCACCTTTCGGGGTACGAGCGGGCTTTTCCGTCCGACGTCTGTGGGCCTTTGCCCTCCTCTTCTCCTCTTTTCCCGCTCCTCAGCCTCAATCACCGTACGAGACTTTTTCCTCCATGGACGGAATCTCTCGCGGTTCGAACGTGCACCGACACAGAAATAGTCGAGACATTTGCCGCAACTGTCCATGTTGTCCCAGCTGTCATCCGAATCAGAGTTGGATTGGGCAAAGCTGGACCGACGTCCTGCCGCCAGTGGAGCAGTGTTAGAGGAAGTGGAACGGCCGGCGGCTTGAGAAGCGGGTGGATTAGGGTTGGATGGCTCTGGCAGCGAACGAGAGGGAAGTGCCTGCGACGTATCTAATTACAGAAGTGGTATTAGTGATGGCTCTGGTGCAGTGAATGTAAAATGAGGGTCCATGCCTGCATGGATCTGAGCAGTCCTTGGTTTGTGAGACTCAGATGTCCGCTTCTGCTTCTTCTGCTTCTTCTGCTTCTTCGGCTTCTTCTGCTTCTGCTTCTTCTTTGACACGCTCTTTCCAACTACGACCCGCTAAGTGAACGAATCGAATGTTAAAGAATGATCTGGCAAGCTGAATGAACAACATTACCTCGGTATGCCGACCGGCTGCTATCCGAGTTACAGGAATGCGAATAGGAGAGTTCCAGAAACGACGCGGACTGGGGTCTGGTTCAGCTGCTTCATGCGTGGGAGATGAGGCGGAGCGACGAGCGGTTAGTCCACGCCAGAAGCGCTGAACGCGCATCACGATCGGTGCTGCTGTTCCAGAGGACGACGAGAGGGGACGACGCGACGCGGGAAGCTTCAGCCATGAGTTAGCATACACAAGCACGACGGATGCGTACGTTCGATGCTCACGTCAGAGATGTGTAGTTCAGCTTGCACCTGGTTGTTTGTCAGCTGCGGCAAAGGAATAGCTGGGAGCTAAAGCATGCTATTGTCAGACGGGCACACATGGAACATCCGGAGAACGCACGTCTAGCAATGAGTCATGTGCCTGCGACCATGAAACAGTCAGAAATGGTATTGGAAGATAGCTGAGCGCAATGGTCACCTGTTTTTGACTGTCATCCCACCAGGGGACACGCCATATTGATACTGTTCCGTCCTCAGCTCCAGTTGCGACGAATTCACCAGAGGGGGAGAAAGTGGCAACTGCGTGTTGTTGGCCATGGTGCAGCAGCGCTTCGAACCCGTCACCAGAGTGTGCGTCCCAGAAAAGAGCCGAACCACCCGTTGACGCGCTGACTAGTTTGCTACCGTCGGGGGAGAGGGAAATGGAGGTCCCATATATGGGAATGGAGTTCTGGACGAACCAGAGTGCGCCTGGGGCCTTCCGGATCCATCGTTCTCCAATTGCTTCGCCGTTTTCGGAGTTCCACGTTCGAATGGTGTCACCGCAAGTCGAGTAAAGCTGGCTCCCGTCCAGTGACCAGAGGATTTGAACACAGCGCACATTCAAGTCCTCATAGCTCTTGAACGGACCGAGGACGAGGTCGCCACTCTGGACGTCGAAGACGAGGATTGCGTGACCTTCGGTTACAGTGGAAGCGAGCTTTTCCCCGCTGGGAGAGAAACACACTACGTTCACTCTGTACCGAGTGCTTGTGTCGATCGAATGCCTGATCTGACCTCCCTCAGTCGTCCTAATGATGATTTTCCCTTCATCATCACCACTCGCTACCAATTGATCGTCCGGTGACAAGGCAATACAGGTGACACCACAGGTGTGACCTCTCCATTCTGCAACGAGTTTGTGCGTCTTCACGGCCCACACCCTGATTCTCATATCCGCGCCACAACTCAGTATCCTCCTCCCGTCTCTCGTGACAGCGAGACCCTCGACATAGTCATCGTGCACCATCGACCTCCCTTCTTGCTCGCCACTCTCCATATTCCATACTCTGACTGTGGTGTCAGCCGAGCAGGTAACGAGCCGTTCTCCCCCAGGCAGGTATGCTATCCCCTTGACTTTGTGTTCGTGCCCTGACATCGTCTTTAGAGGCGTCAGAGTGAGTTCCACAGCCTTGTTCGACGTGTTGGACATGGCTCCGAGAGTAGAAGTGATAGAGGGTCTTGAGAGTGGGTGAGTAGGTCGAAAGACCCATCGAGACTCGACAACGAGGTTATTTATCAAGGACCCACAGGCTGGTCAGTGATCGGTGATGTCCGTAGATACAGCGGCTGCTTCCGTGTGGGTCCACAGAACTCAGTTGTAGGCCGCTCGACATGACATCGTGGGCAACTCTGTTTAACGACGCGGTCGATGTCAGTAGGGCAGCCGACGTCAGGCAAATTGTGAGTGAGCTCAGAGCTGGTTTTGTAGCATGGCGTGGATCGTACGCGCCTGGGTTCCTACACGGCTTGACTTTTCGGGCGGGGTGACTTTATCGAAATTCACGTGTACACCACCACGAAGTCTCATCTAATCCATCCACAATATCGACGCGACTGGCTCGGATTGAGAACGCGATCGATCTGTAGACGATGATATATCTCGCGACCTGGGAACTGGTACCGTGCATGGCGGAGACCCTCCTGGAGAACGCGCGTTGGTGAGGGTGTTCTGGCCAATGTTGAGACACGTACAGGCAAAAGTTGTCACAGGCGCCACGCATTGTACTTGTTTGGACGACAGATACATAGACAGGTGCCAGTGAGCAATCATGTAGCTGGCGGTCAAGTTTCCGTTCAAATCGGGTTGTACCAAAAGTTTGTAACATTCCAGCTTCAGCAATTATGTAAATCGGTACCCAGCTCAGAACGCCAACTATTCATAGAACTTCGGATCACCAGTTTCGTCCTCCACCATTTCGGAGACTCCACCTCCCAACAGCTTCTTCAATCTATCTTAATTCGCCTGAATTGGTCGCCTACGTACTAGTCCTTCGCCCAGCGCACAAAAGATCGCTGTTGTGCTGTTGTGCTTACTATAGGTAACGATCAGTCCAGCCCCTCTAGCGCGACACCACTACTGCGGGAGATCCCACCAGCAAACTCTTATTAAGTTACAGTGGGCGATCAGTTTCTTCTTCAATCCTCAGCCGCACATCGGCTATCTACGCGTCAGCTCCGTTATAAGAACAGAGCAGTCTTCCTGATCTCGACGAAGCCACCTTGGGGGTAACCTTGGATTGCACTGAGCTAGTGAGTTCATGAAAGTCGACATGAAGTTGAAGCTTTGTTGCCCCAGGCGTCTTTCAAGACGGAGACATTCTACTCACAGGGCGCATGACGTTGCGCTGGTGATTGTGGCGGGGGAGGGACTTGCTACGCTGATGCTGTGGTAATCGGGGAGCGTCACCGTGTCTGTCGGGAAACGCACTGAAGCGTCGAGAGAGTGAACAGTGCAGACAGGTTGGCTATCTCGATGACAAGTGCTTCATCCTGTCAATACGTGAGCAAGGGGCCTGATAACTGAGAATGCTATGTTAAGCGATGAACTCTACCTGGTAGTACAGGAAAGTCAATGGGAGCGTGCGAGTGATCTCAGCACCACCCGAACTGAAGCTTGACCGACTTGACGGGTGACTCGTTGGCTTGTAACACCGTCATTTGCTCCGCGATAGCGACGACGAGCAAGAAACCGAAAGCTGGAATGAAGACCTCTGGTTGGGATCCTGATGCACGACAGGAAATCTAGCTGCGCACAGGAACACTTGTAAGTTATCTATGATGACATCGACTCTCGCTGTCAGCCGGGGAACCAATACGTGTTACGGAAGTAGTGAAGAGGCTGGCCAGGACTGGACCTGAAGCTTGAAGGTCGATTAAGAAGTGTAACCATCCAATATAGAGGTTGACTACGGCACAACAGAGTTACAACATGTCGATGATGACTGGCGGTAATCAAGAGAGATCTTCTAGCACTTCAAGCCTATTCACTTGCCTAAATAAAGAATCAGAAAATTTGCAACCTCTCAAACAAGCGATAAAACTTGCCTATCTCTGACTGCCTCTTGCCACCTCTGGAGTTTGGCGATCTCATGCAGCTGGAATCCATATATCCGTGGGCGATATCTATCCGCCTTCAAGGCGACAGTAGCCGTGCTCGAGGGTTCACCGACATTTTCTGGTATCTCTGATTCCTCCCTAGGACGCCTGTTCCTTCTTGTTGCATCGGTCTCGTTGACTCGAGGAGCTGGCGCGGGTTCGACGAGCCCGGCTTTAGGAGGAATAAGATATGGATAAACCATAAAGAGCAAATGAGGAAATGATGTGCCAAAATAAGCCCCGTCGATCGAGCCATGTCGCGAAGACTTGGGTGAATAAACGTCTTCGCAGCGGCCGCAATATAACTTTACTGATTTTTCGTAAGGAATGTCGCTAAGACCGACAGGTAGGAGTGGCTGTGACTGGCACAGGACCCTGGGACACCGACCAAAATCCACCCTCTTGAATTTCTCGAGCTGGAAAGGAGTCAGCCTACAGGTCTTTTTTTTTTCTGCCAATGCACACCATTTTGGCAAGCCCGCGTGCCGTTACAATCCACCTCGCGTGAATGAGACCGTACAACAGTCGAGCTTGGACATCTAGCGCACCGCGCAATTCATCCTGTATGTCGTCGTCTGACAGGTAGCATAAATCAATGTGTGATGCAAGAGATGTTTTGCGACGAACCGAGATTGTCGGTGATTAGATCTAGGGCTTGTGCATAGTTGGAAACCTCGTTGTTGAGGCCAGTCAGATTGAACCTGTCTAGTATATAGTCTTCCTCGACCTCGCAGAAGTATTCATTTCCTTTTGAAGACAGGAACCAAGATATCCACTACCATGCAAGATGGTTAAGCGAAGTTCAAGTAACGACGGCAAAGCTCCTCACCGAGCTAAACACCCTTGTGAGTTATTGATCTCGATGGATACGACCGAACCCACTTGGAATAATCTGAATCAGAGCCTGTTGAGGCATCGTCCACTGCACGACCGAGCATCGTATCAGTTCTGCGTTCAAATATGTCGTGTTGAAACTGACTTGTGGTCACTAGCAAGCGAACACCGGGATAAAGAGGATGGTCTGTGGCAGTGTAGTGGATGTACCCTGAGGGACAGAAAAGGAAAAACATTCCCATATCACGTCAATTCCCTAGTACTACCCCGAGTCTTCTCGTTCTAAGTTCCTTGTTTTGAAGGCAGCATTTACAGACATTATTGATCTTTTTCCGGAACGAACGAAAACAGACAGCTCGAGACTGTGGGGATGCTAAAAGCCGTCGTAATAGACATGCCCACTGATCTTCGCAGCGCCAACGCCCCCTCGACCTTCGAACTCGATAACCTCAATATCGGCGAGGAGAGTCGTCGAGGAATCACTGCGTTAACAGTCCATATTCCTGACTCGACCAAGGCCCGGCAGATTAATGGAACGCGACCACCACCGCGGTGGAAAACTCCAGAGTTTTTCTTTTACTACCTAACTGTTGCGGTTGTCATCCCCTTCATGGTCTGGGTGCCCATCACTTTGAGTTCATGTATGTGAGAGCTTCATTATAGCAATGTGCTCATTCTCATCCTGATCCGTCTCTTGCAGCTACTCATGTCAATTATCCATTATATCACAAACGACTGAGTCCTGGCTGGTTGTTTGGCCGCAAAGTTGTAAGTATGTTATTACATGTTAGGAGGATCTAGTGAAGCACCAAGACCTTGCTCTCCGCTCTCTTCTGGTACTGATGTAACTACCGCGCTCAGGATAACAGCGATGCTCAATATCGCGCCTTTCGAAACAACATTCCTGCCTTGGCTATCCTGGCTATATTATACGTCGCACTCAAGTCATTATACACTCGCTTTGCAATCCGTTCAAAAACGGTGATACCCACTGACAAAACATATCTCATTCCCGTCACTGTCTGTTTTGCTGTATTATACCTCATTGGACTACACGGGACAAGCACCCTGAAAATATTCGTCATCCTGACTACGAACTATTTTATTGGCAAGGGCTTCGGGGGATCGCGCATCGGCCCACTGGTGACCTGGACCTTTAACTTTTTCGTCTTGTTTGCAAACGAAAGAAACGAAGGGTATCGTTTCTCGGACTTGCACCCTTCTCTGGCAGCGCTAGTAAGTGCAAAGTTATTGCACACCTCGCTCAATTATTTTACATTACACAGGACGTATTCGAAGGAATCTACCCTCGTTGGCACATCAGCTTCAACATGACCATGTTGAGATTGGTATCGTTCAACCTGGACTACTACTGGGCCTGCACATTGCCTCACCCACCAGAGGTCCGTGTCGTTTCCGCCTGTCTGGACGACTATCTGAGCCTTTTATATCAGACAATGTCTATGCTTACAGAAAAGCAGCGAGCGGCTAGGCCCCATTCTCTCGAGCATTACACATACTCAAACTATATTGCATATGTCTTGTTTCCCCCGCTATATATAGCAGGGCCGACTTTGACATTCAACAATTTCATGTGGCAGGTCCTCTTTCCTACCTTTCGCTCACTTATCCAGTTATCTGAAGGATTGTATAATCTAGCTGCGCCGACCTGTGGATATCCCATCGAGGGCTATTCTAGGCTACTTGATGCGGTTCCTCGTTTGCCTACTGACCATGGAGTTCATTCTCCATTACATGTATGTAGTGGCTATACAGGGTGCGAAAGCCTGGCACGGTGATACACCTCTGGAATTAAGCATGATCGGGTTTTGGAACCTCATCGTCGTTTGGCTCAAGGTACGTCTGCTCAGATCGAGATGTCCTTGTTAACCTCTCTTTTATTCAGCTTCTTCTCCCATGGAGGTTTTTTCGATTGTGGTCACTAGCCAGTGGGATCGATCCACCAGAGAACATGGTTCGATGCATGGCAAATAACTACTCTACGTTGGGCTTCTGGCGGAGTTGGCATCGGTCATACAACCTATGGATAGTGCGGTAAGTCTGCATCTTATTTCCCGTTGTCTGACCTTAAAGGGGGAATCTAGATACATCTACATCCCGCTTGGAGGTACTAAGAACATGGCTGTTACTGTAGCCCTCATCTTCACTTTCGTTGCCCTGTGGCATGATCTTTCGTTCCGCTTACTCGCCTGGGGTTGGCTTGTCAGCCTATTCATTATTCCGGAGCTGCTGGCGACCTATCTGCTTCCCCAATCCAAGGTTCGGGTTAATCAACCACATCTGAGCAAGACATAGCTAATGCTTCGATGTATATTCTTTAGTACGGACGATATCCGTGGTATCGCCACGTCTGCGCTGTCGGTGGCGTTCTGAACGTCCTGATGATGATTACTGCAAACCTGGTCGGTTTCGTTATCGGCACCGAGGGGATCATTTACATGGTAAATGAGATTACAGGAAGCTTCCAAGGTAACGTTATTTATAGGGCCTTTTTGTCCCTTCGATGACTTTCAGTTAAGCTGACCGTGCGATCTGATCGATGGATGGATTTATGTTCCTATGGCTCGTGTTCCTTTTGAGAAGGCTTCCGCTTCTTGATTGGCGCATGTTGTTGTCTCTTCGTGGGAGTACAGCTGATGTTTGAATATCGGTGCGTTGGATCTGGGTTCTTGGCCTTGCTGATGGCTCACTCGTCGGATTTGGCCTTCCCCCCTTACTTAGCGAAGAAGAGATGCGGAAGGGCATTTCCCGAAGATGCTGAATCGCTATTTCGGGAAATATAACTTAGCATCTCTCCCACCGAGACCCACGCCACAAATATTATAACCCCAGGCTACCACCACCCCTAGTATGAGAGCACAAAAGGGAAGCTGATACTGTTCACATTGCTATTCGGCCCATCATACCCATATCTCGGAAATGTCATACTGATTGCCTCACACCAGCGTGAGCATTTTAATAATGGAAACTTCCGTCATCACGAGTGTTTTTTTGTTGTCTTTTTGTTGTCTTTTTGTTGTGGCCAACGCGTGCTCCACCATGTGAGGCCATTCCTTTCCCCATTCGAGCTTGAACAGAGACACTCAGTGAGTCCCCTGACCATCGATTGCTGATCAGCTGTGAGCTGGCAATTATCTGAGCGGAACTCCAGCTGCAAGATTTGATGGACCAGCTGCTCAAACTGTAAATTTTAAATTAAATGGTTTAATTAACATCTGGTGTCAATGCCATACTTTCTCGTTACTCCGAAAGCGGCTGACAGGTTGTTGCCACATCTGGCGGGGATGGCGGTGTAGGTATAATGAAAACGCATATACACGCAACGAGTTGTGCGGAGATCGCTATAGTACTTAGAGATGCTTATGGGAAGAATCATTGTGCAGTAGAGTTTTGTCAGGGAAAGGGATGATGCCGAAAACGAAACACAGAATACTATGTGATGTTGCAGAACGAATGCCAGGGAGAAAAAATATGCTAACGAGTGTAAAATATGAGTTTTATAATAAATAAACGAACGAACGAACGAACGAAGAAATCCGTGGGCGTACGTCAGGGTTTCCCAGTCGCGAAGGCAGTGAATCGCGCATTCATCTTCTCGTCCATCTCCCTGGCTCGCTCTTTCGCTCGCTCGCGGAGCAAGCCCCAGTTGACCCACCAGTCGTCGGCCTGGTCCTCCGCGTCATAGCCGAACAGCTCTCTGACGTGCTCCCACTGTTCCGCGGGCGGTCCCATCGCGAAGACGCCGCGTCCTTCAGCTAGCCAGGTGCGCATCGCATTGTCACGCTGCTCCTGTTGGGGACCGTGCGGCAGCATCTGAAAGCACAAATTGCCTTGTTCGGAGTTCACGACGCTCGCACATCGATCTTCGCGGAGGTCTTGGAAAGCAGTCAGGAATGTGGCTATTTGGTCTCGAGATCGAAGATGGGAGAACAGTTTTCCGAGGACAGCGGAATCTTCGACGGCGAGCGCTCCGCTTTGTATTGACCCAGCCTACCACGCGGAAAAAAAGTAGCTCAATAGATGCGAACGTGCACAACTTTAGGTTCACGTACCGGTAATGGATGTGCGGCCTCTCCAATGACCAGTATCCGCCCGTTGCGGTGCACCCAGTTCTCTAATGGTGGCACGATCTTTACTTGGATCCGAGCCGGAGAACTTGCACGTTGCGCTAGTTTGATTAACCTAATTGGGTTTAACGTCGGAAACATTTGAATGATATCAGGATGAATGGACTTACCGTGGCTCGCAATGTCCCAGTTGTCGCCGCATCTCTTTTACATCGATGTCGGCACTCCAGCAGTCGTGGTCGCCAAGATTGGGTTTGGTCGGCTGGACCCATAAGTGAAGTGCGAATTCGTCTTTACCACCCTGAACAAAGATTGAACGGGGAAAGTATTGTCATACAGGGCCAAAAACACTTACGACGCGGAATCCAATCGCAGAGGCGTTATGACCAACCCACATGAACATGGTGTCCTAAAGACGAAATTTAGGATATTTCGTAAATGATGTTGTAAGACCCCAAACGCACATGTTCTCGACTATATAGGGATGATAAATCGGAATCTTGTCGCATTAGGGCACCGGGGATGGTTGTGCTGATAGTTCAAACGGTGAATAGCGGTTGGTAATGTTCACGGGAACACGTACTTGTAAAACACGCCTTGAGAAGGCGCAGAACCATAGACGTCCTTCCCAGCAATGGTTTGCTGGATCAAACTCGAAGGCCCATCGGCACCGACTATTACGTCAGCTCGTAGGATAGTCCCTGTGGACAACCTTACGTGACAGTTGTCGCAATCGACTGGAAGCGACCTTCACACCAGTGTGAACCACAGCGCCAGCCTTCAAGGCAGCGTCAAGGAGTAGTCGCCGCAAATCGAAGTGCTGAAGAGCTTGGCATCAGAGAGTAAAACACGCACCCACACGTAGAAGTCATTACTTACGTGGCAGAAAAGATATTCCCCACCAGTCTCCTTGATTATCACCTCCTCCCAAATATGTGTACCAAGCAGTTCGCCAGTCTCGTCTGTCGAGAAATGGCCGTAAGAAAAGATGCCTGATGAATCACGCGTGAGAGAAATCACATTTATCGATCTCTATCGCTTCGGATGAGACTGATATTTTTCGAAGAGCCTCCTCGAGGCCCCAATTAAATAGTATCTTCGAAACGTTTGGAGGCAATCGAATGCCTCCATGGGACATCTATTTGGCATCTTTGGTAAGTAAGACGGGAGCGTGATGGGGTGTGGACACATACCTTTGACGTCTCCACAGGACCCCACTGTTCAAGGACGACGACACGGTGTCCTCCTCGTCTTAGTGCTATTGCGCAGGAGAGCCCTGCAATTCCTCCACCGACTACAAGGAAGTCGATCGGCAATTCGGCATGCTTATGCGCGGGGAGGGACTGGACCTGCGATCAGCGGTAGACCTCGTGTCAACGGAGCCGCGACGTACTGTGGTGTCGAACATGGTGGGCTGCTCTCTAGGGACTTTAGTGGCTTGATGGACAGCAGGTAAATCGAGCGCGAGACATATCCAGGTTCCAGACTATAAATATTACTAGGATAAAGTAATGTACCGGGAAAATTCCTGTCAAATCCATATCAAGTAAGGTTGTCGGATTGGGGTGCATATTCAAAACGGCGTTTTCCTCGCATAATAGAGGACCTTCAATTGGTCGTTACGATCTCCTCGTTCGGTTATGTCGGCATCCAAGTTTATTTACTTCAAGTTGAACAACCCAATCTGGATCAGGGCTGCCAGTCACACTCAGGATGGCTGTATTACTTCCACAACAGACATTGGACACGCACCACTGGCATGGGGTTCTGCACAAGTACGTCGTCCTAATCACGATCTCAGTTGGATCCACACAGGTTGTTACTTTCACCACCTTACCGCGCAGGCTGCGAATTCTACCGAACGAGCGGAGCCTCTCGTAGGAATAAGTCAGGTACTAGCCTGGTACTAGTAGATAGGTCCCGACTGGCGCTTGGCAATATGGAAACAACAACAGGGGAACATCATACACGACCGACTCAATCGGCTTCTTCCACAATGGCTGACTTGGAGATCAAGCAAGTCAAAACAGTGGCTATTCTTATCTCCCAAGTGTCTCCAGCTCGAAGAAGTTCGAAAACGAGCTCCAGGCTCAGCGCTTCAGCTGTCACGGGCACTTCAGGTCTGAACAATTATTACGCCTATCATGCACATGGTTGATGATATGATCGATACGGTGATCGGCGTGCACGTGCAGCCGTGGCACTGACTTCAAAAGTTTTTCCGCTATCAATCAGAGGGTGGCGTGGACAGAGCGAAAAAGGTGCGCGGCCCTGCGTTCGGACCAGTAATGGTTCCAGCCATTATTATATTGGGTCATCGAGGCCGTTTGTGGCGAGCAACAAAGAGCTATAACGGGACAGTCCAGTTACTTAGGATCCCGGCGTGATTAATATTGATAAACATTCATAGTGCTACAACTACACTGTAGTTCCCTGGTACCCGCTCCCAAACACCTCCCTTATCGATATATGGACCCACATCCGAACTCCTCCGTTCTTGCAGGCCGAGTCCAAAATTTATCGAGTAATCACAAAATAACCGCATCGATTCGATCTCGTATGGTTCTGTGGGCGCTGGGTGAGTGTCATGCCTAGTATATGACTCAACCAGCCTTTGATCCGTTTATCGTAGCTGATTAGCCCTTGCTCTGTTCCGCCTGAGCCAACATTGGAAGAATAACGACCAAATCGATGTCTTTTCTACTGGAAGGTAAGCACATGCAACATAGTATAGCTTAAAGTTTGAAAGATTCATGAAATCTTCTCTTCCCGCTCGACATTCTGATGGACGAACCCCATATGGTAAATGATATGCATGGTGGCGCCCCACTTTTTGCTCCGTGCCTTTGAGGTTTTCAATTTAGGATCAAATATTTATAAGACAAACGACCCAAACTCCACGCTTCGGTCGGATGTCTCACGAATAGTATCTACATTTTCCATTGCTGCTTTGGTCTGTCTCCATCGACCTTTCGTAACAGACGGCGACTTACCAGGTTCGTTGTCCGACAACGGCTTATCCAGGTGACGCTGCTCTTGGATTCCTGCCTGGTAAGCCGTGCCACTTTTCCAATTACCCTGGTCGTCATTTCAATGTTCGATTCGACAAGATATGTTATAGTGCGACGCTGGTGTCGTCGCGTCCATGCCCACCCCAAGGAATTAAAAGTAAGCTCTGCTAACATCCAAAATAGTAAATGAACTGCGCCTGCGCTGATTTGGGTCGGCGTGGTGACCGTATCACAGCCCATCTTACTTGGTCTGGCTCCATACTCCGTATCGCCGCAACGCAAAAGCCGCGCACACTGAAATTTTTAGCTTCTTCTTTTCTTCACCCTTTCATACATCCTTCCAATGGAGCTTTGTTGGCATCCATCAGACTCACACCAAATGCCATCGTCTTATGATTGCAAGATTGCTACTGCTAGCTTAAGGTTCCTGGAGATAATCGATTTGTCGCTAGCCCCTAAGTAGGGTTGTGGGTTCTCAGTGGCAGGAAGGTTCGCACAAGTTTCATAACATGGTTATCAATATTTAACCTTGTCCTAAATGGTGTACTAAATGTGAAGGTACAGTCTAAACTTAAATTTAGTACGTCTTTTTGCGTTTTGTACTACGTTTTCACCTGGCCTAACCGCATTGTGTTTTGACAAAGCTTCGAGCTTCACTCTACGTAGACATCGATACTGAGCCTGGAAGGCTAGACACGGGTCAGTCTGCCTGCGAGTGTCACACGAACACGGGTTAAAGCAGCTTTGTTTGTCGCGAGGTTAATCGTGAGCTATACCTCGTGCTCTACTGTCGGGGAACTTCATGGCAAGTGCACGATCTCTTCGATGGAGCCACACTACGTCTGCTGTACTGGGATCTGATTACTGGCACAACAATCGATGTATAGTTTAGTCTCACCAGGTCTCGCCCCACCTCTCCGCCACCCATTTCCGATGTAAAGCGATTCTTAAAGACGACGTCACTCACGCTTGCTCAAACTGCTGGATTCATCGTTCGTGATATAGTATCATTCGGGACGCTCTTACCCGGGGACGGCATCGCAGCAACAGCACTGGCAAGTGCGCGCTATCAAGGCGGGTCCCTCCCGTACCATGCACATCCTGTGTGACGAAAATGACTTCCTGTCGCTTGTCAGTGGGCCCATCTTCCATGCTGTGGTGAGCTATCTAAAGTGGTACTGCTATCTGTCACCCGTTTGGAAAGATGAATTAAGCGATATACAGCCCATTCATATATGCTCAAGCTCTACCGGCCATCCGGGAAGCATACCGGAGTGAAGGGACACAAGTTAGTATCCCCCCCACTCAGACTCGGAGCTCCAAAGGACGTGCCCAAATTGCCTTCAATTCCTCGTATAGTACGAACCAACTTGGTTGAGTGTCGCGGCTTAATTTCTTTTCCGGAAAAGCCCTTGGCAAGAGATCAGGAATCGGGTTTGACTCGCGTTACCTGGTCGGACTGGATGCGGTCCGAGCTGCCGAGTTGCCTGTGCCGACATACGCATGCCTCAATTATTTGCACCGCCCGCCACAATCATGGCGCTCTTGATCACAGACCACTGTTACCAGTACTTGCTGTCCCTTAGTATGACAATGAAGATAAGTCTCTCCTCCTAACAGGTAACCAGCTTGAATGGTTAGTCTGGCTATCCGGAACAAGCGCCATCATCGCACAGCAGGCTCTGTCAACACGATTCGCCTGTCTTGTACATTCAGACACTTCTACTATGTTAGTATACCCGACGTGCACGAACCCAGGAGATTTCCTGCTGATTGTGCCCGAGCATACTCCTGTGTCACAGCCTCGACTCAGTGCTTCCGCCACATGGGCTAGTTAGGCCAACGTGGGACGCTGAAGTTGCCAACCCCACGTATTATGCCCGTGCTATATTGGGCATCCGGGAAACCCATGTGGGTGAAAAGGCTGGGACATCAGCGAGTACCGACTAAAACCAATCCTAGGGCTCGAGCACCCACCACAAATAAATCACGTTCCTTGATCGCGGCACGGAAACTTCAGCGATATATCACGGGACTGGCGGCAGCCTTGGCGCGTACAGCTCGTATAAGGGACACTATGACAGTATCACCATTTCACCAGTTACTAGTTACACCTGATTCAACCTGTCATCCTGGGCCAGGCATGTGGTCGACATGTGAAGTCTCCCCCCTTTCCTCACCAGGAATCTAACCAACTGTCACACTTGCAGACTGCGAAACGAGCAATGTCACCGTGCTCAACATATGCTGCTCACAATTCGGAACCGGGACCAACGTCACAGTCGTCACAAGCGCCATCGGTCCTGGACCAGGCTGGAACAGCTTATCAACCTGCCAGTGGACCACCCCTTCTGAAGCGACTGCCTTGGCCGACCAACAGGTTTGGATGAACTGCGTAATTCAGTTTGGCAATACTACCGAGAGCAGTATGTGTGACAGCCCCTACCCGCCGTCTTCAAGTTCTGCACCTCGAAGCGTCGAGATGAAGGGACTCCTGGGGGTGGTTATCCTGTTGATGTTGATGGGGTTGGTTGTACAGTCCTTGGTAGTAGCAGTCTAGTGAGGAGGGTGGGTCGGCGATTAATGTTCGGCGATTGTGCAGTACTGATAGTAGATGACAGACATGCAGAAACGAAGTATCTGAGGCTGGCCACGTGTCCCTCAGAGCGAACTCGAAGAGGACGGCCTAAATACACATACAAATGACTTCGCGTCGTTACGACTCGATTGCAAGGTCAAGGGTCGTGACGGCAACATTTAGGCTGAGAAAATCAATTAATTGACACTGGCAGTCGCTCAGGATTGATTTTTTCGTTGTAAATGCAATGCGGACGAAACGAATGCGGATGGCATAGCAATAAGCAGGAGACAAAACAAAAGAAGCTACTATGCGACGTGAGATTAGGAGTCGGGCGAAAGTATGAAGCGCTTCCCGGTAACCCATGATCCTGGGGGAAGGGGATAGAGGTGAACTGCGAAACCCCCGAGAAAACAGGAGTCCGACAACGCACCAAGCGAGTCTCAGGGAAGCAGGAGGAGCAGATGATGATGACGAGGAAACTCACGAGAATTTTCAGAAGCTTCAGAAGCGGGCATACTACGAGTGAAGTCTTCATGCCTAGCTGGGTCTTTCTGCACGTGTACAGCTAGAGTTTGAGTGTGTTTGCAAAGATAGAGCTGAAACACGTTGCTTTTCCAGCGACCCTAGCCTTGACAGTTTCAAACGAGACATTTCACATGAGGTATTACAATGTTGTTCCAATGCACACTCCCTGTGTCTCGTTGGCTTTGGCGGACCCGGCTATGCGTTGTTGAATGAACCTTCAAGTTGCTTTAGTGAGGGGGGAATCCTTGAACGACAGGAGAACAAAGGAGAATTTGGGAGGGGATCAGTGATGATAAAGTTACTGTCGAGTGCAGCCCAGGGATCTGTAATATAACATCGTCCTCGGATTGACGGAGGAAACAAACATCGTGACGTTTATGATTGGTCTTGGGTCTGAGGAGCGTGTGAAACAATGATCTTGGTACTGTTACGATCCATATCAACGTGAACATCAACGTGTCGCTTCGGGTCATTGGCAAAGGAGGTGAGAGTAGGAATAGTAAGTGAGAGGGAAAATGGGATTACTGTGCCACTTGTGGTACCAGTGCTCGTATCGAGATCCGAGCGCCATGTTTCACTCCGAAGGCACATATTACGACATCTGTGGATCACTTTACTGTCCCTTAAAAAAGTCGTCAACTCGGAAGTTTGCTCTGCACGCTTCTGCAGTCCCCGCCCACTGGCACGTCAGTGAAGGTGAGCGCATCCATCTAGTTTTAAATCCCTGCTCTCGAAATATTACATCGATACTCACTGCTCAGTACTCAGTACTCAGCTCTCGTTCATGAGTCTCCTTCGGTTACCCATCGTCATCGGGGTAGCGGCTGGCTACCACCTCTGTTGTACAGCCCCTGCGCAGTCTGCAAAGACTGATCAACCCACGCCATCGTCTAATGAAACATTGATGGGCATGTATTTGAAGACTTTGTCGATAGTAAAGGTAGATACGTTGGAAATCCAGAGCGAAACTAAAAACTCAATGAACACGTTTTTGTCTCGAGATCATCTGTTGGATAGAGGCCATTGTCGAAACAGTCTCTACGCTGTCCTTCTACGTCTCCGACGATGCCGTTCCACTGGCCATAAGCTCATTACGTGGTCCCTATCGTCCTGAACCACCCAGTGTCCTCTTCGTCCTCGCTGGCATTTCGTCCCTGCTAGGTGGACTCCTTCGATTCACTTGTTATCGGATGCTGGGCCAATCCTTCACCTTCCAATTGAGCATCCGCAGCTCACATGCACTCGTGACGACGGGACCCTATGCATATGTCCGACACCCAAGCTATGTAGGTCTCGGCACATGCTACATCGGCATGTTGGCCATGCATTCCTGTCGGACTCGTGGATGCGCAGCTCGGGAGTGCTGGCATTTTGGGTGGTAAGATGGGCGGTGTGGGTACTGGTGGGATCCTTCCTTGTTGGTACGAGTTTTGTCATTATGAGGATGCCCGAGGAAGATAGAATGTTGAAACGAGCGTTTGGGAAAGAATGGGAGAGATGGGCGGAGAGGGTGAGATATAGACTTATACCTGGTGTCTATTGAACGGGGCAACTGCCAGTGCAGTGTTCAGTTACGATTGACTGCCCGAGTGCTGCACAGGCATATTCAGATGATGGTGACGGTGTTAATCTACTGTATATTTATGAGGGAGTCGAAGCATGTGCACCCGCTTTGCATTGCTTCCGCCTGCTGATGCGGCGTTTTCAAGATCTCAAGCATGGCGGGGAGATGCTCAGGTTCATGCCATAGTACAGGGATCAGAGTCATCAGGTGGCGTCACCGGCATGGAGTCCCATCCCAGCGATATCCGACTTTCTCAAACAGGTGCTGCAAGGCGACCCCAGAGATGCATTCATGCCAGGGTCCCTGTAGTAAACACGTCGTCAAGCACCAAGAACTCGAATGCATGAACAGTGCATGATTGGCTTATGCTGACTAGGTCACTCGTCAATCATGATGTTTAGGACTTGCGGACAATAAAGCGAAGGTTGGAGCCGCGAGGTAACCGCGATGAACTTGACGCATCCTCCCACAGAATCAATGTCAGTCCAGGAAAGGTAACTTTGCGACGCAGGCAGTTGTCCACTGATATCTCCGGTCTGAAATGAGAAAGTAACTGACGAAGCCAGCTCATATACGTCCATACCCAGCCACTGGAGCGAGAGGCCTGTGAGTACCGACGGCGCTCGGTGTGTACTGTACCTCGCTGTATTGTACAATTGTAGGGTCTGCACCTAGGGCCTAGGAACCAACAAGCAATGCGAACCCATGCTCTGGGGTGACACTTGATGTGTCAGACGTGACTCGGAAGTACACAAGACGAGGAGCTGTCAATCAGTCAGCTTCAATGATTTCTTTTTTCTGTAAGAAGTTCGGAAGGGCTCACCAAGGGACTCGCGTTTCCTGGTCGGACTAAACGCGGTCGGTCAGGTTCACATGCCGACGTACACAAGAAGGTCGAACATCGAACGAATATGCTACGTAGAGCAAGGCCTTGCCTCGATCTGGTGCGGTTCTTGGCATCACTCGCGACAATCAGCTATGGCATTGGAACTGCAATAAAGAGCTTTGGGTGAGATTTCCCAGAGTTGAAGATAGCAATAAAAGACAACATGGATGTTTTTCAGTCACTTGCTCAAACGCCCGGTTCACGCAGGCTAAGCATGTGGACGATAGGTAACGTCTTCCCCATCCCCCCCGTCATGAATCTAACCAGCCAACGCACCTCCAGATTGCGCAACGAGCAATGCTACCGCGCTCAACATATGTTGTTCGCGGTTCGGGACCAGCATCCCAGTCATCACGAGCGCCATCGGGCCCAACGTGCACTGGAATAGTTCGTCAACTTGTCAATGGACCACCAGGTCTAGATCGGAGGCTCGGCCGACGAATGGGCTGGTTGTTCTGCGCAGCTCAGCTTCAGCAATACCACGGATAGTATGTGTTCACGTTATAACAGACGTCTTCCGCCAATGGTGCTGGAATAGTCGAGATGAAGGGACACTGGAAGCTGGTTGTTCAGTTGATGTTGATGGGGGCTAGTTGTGCAGACATTGCTAGGGAGTTGAGTGGCTCGGCGCGGTGTTATGTTGTATGGTAGAAGATAGAAGCTCGGTAGCACTACCGATGGACAGGCGTGCAGAAATGAAGCTGAGACCCTGGAACGATGGAACGCAAGTCCGCATGCTGCCTCAGAGCAACCTCGAGAGCTGCCTCAACAATGCGACTTCACATCGTTATCGTTCCTGGCCCGAACGTCTCGGTCGACAGATCTTGGACAAGCAGTTCGGATCTCCGAAGGTTAGGGTCTAGAGCCTCATTTAAAGGGTTGCTCGCCTCGATTGCAAGGTGAAACAGGTCGCTCTGTCGGCTGAGAAGTCGGATCCAGGCTTAGTACTGGGGTCCAACGAGCCGGATAACTTAGGGTGTAGGAGTGCCCAATGCAGCGATGCCAGTGCCACAGTGGTCTCTTCGTGCCACATGTGCAGCAGCTTTCGAATTCCGAACGTTGGATAGAACCTCGCGACGCCGGAAGCACGGTGCGTTTCGGGGGACCATCATTAGGACTAGAGTAGTAGTAGTATGGCGACGACGTCACTGCATGAAGATGACAGTGTGGAAACCGCTTACGCCGCATGTCGATTGCCCTTAACTTACTAGGGCGCTCGATGTACGTCCATCATGGGGTAGGATTTTTCTCAGCAAGGCACTAGCCTGATTATACGCTAGGTACTTGCTCGTCTGGCAGACTGAGAATCTACACCAGGTTTGTATTTGTGGATAGCCAAAGATAATGCATGCTAATATTCGGATGATCACAGGTTTCGCATCAGTGCGTGTCAAACGAATTCGGAAAGGATTAGCACCGCTCACATATAGTATAAGTCGTGGTCTAGTGCGACGAGTCGGACTTCCCAGAGCCTAGGCTAAAGAAGGCGTATAACGTCGGCTTTGTCCATGTTGACTCGGTGCATGATGAAGGATTCGAATCGGACTCCGCACATCTCCAGCGAATTGGTGTATTCAAACTCCGCCGCTAGCCCTTGACACTTCGGCAGTGTCTCTGCGCACCTCGGCAGCTCAAAATTCGGAAAAAGCTCACCGTTGAGTTTGGCGACGATTGTCCGAGCCATTCGGCACCCATTCTGAGGGCAGTAAAGACATGGATCGGACTCTGTGATTGGACTCCGCGCCTGTCATTCGAAGAGTTGTGTTTCGTGTCGAGTCTGTCGACACTGTCGAGTGACCTCGAGTGATAGAATATGGAGTTGGTGACTTGTGAGTGCCTCTCGCATGCAAGGTTATCTCCATCTGGACACCACTCCGGGAAGCCCTCACCGTGACAACGAGGCAACGTAGATATGCTCTGCGCCTCAGTATGAACTATGCCACCGCAATGGGTTCTATCACGTTATATAGGAGTGAGCGCTAGTGAGCGATGCAACACCTCGTGCATCAGTTACACCCACAAACATTCGACTTGTATAAAGGTCACTGGCGCTCTGACTACCTACTTCTCACTTTTTTTTTTCAACCACCCACCCACCCAGTTGACATTCTCACTCTCCACCCAAATCATAAGCAACTCGTAGGACCGAAGTGAGTGGCCCCAGTTGCCGGATATGCTCTTCTGACTGCCACTGTAGATCGAGTCTGCCATGAAGGTGGCTACTAACCCAGAAGCAGCTACAATCCGACAGTCAGAGGATATTATCATGATCCTGGCAGATCTGATGTCCGCCGAGAGACCACCATCTCCGCAAGAGGAAGATGCGCAGTCTGAGTCTTCTTCAGACTCGCTATACGGGATCCAAGACCTAAGCGACGATGACATCCAATCTGTGGGCTCCATCGATCGAGGGCAACTTGAACTAGCTCAGCAAGAGGTTAGTAGTCCGTAAAACCATCGCAGTGGCAATGAAGTAAAATGGTTTGTCAATCAAGATCGACGTTGGTATAGATGTACCAGTGCTCTCCGAAGACGATATCTGTCTTTCCATCCCAGGAATGTATCGTATACTGGACCTGATTACCGAGCGGGGCAGTAGCGGTTTAGGTGGGAAGATTTGCAACGTTTTTCGTTCGACTTCCTGACCCTTCGCAGTCGACAAGATCATCATCGCACAGGACTCGCTCAAGGCCCTCATCAACGGGATCTGCCCTGGCGCTTACACGTCGATGACGAAAGTCGACTTCAAAGCCTTGGACAGTTGTAAAGTGAAACCAGTCGGAATTTATGGCAGCAAAGAGGAGATCGTTCGTTTCATGCTGTCCATCGGTGCTATCGATGATGCTATGTGAGATTCCCATCGAATATCTTATTCGTGATCATCTCATAGTCAACCACGAGTAGCTCCGCCAAGCTTGTCGATCCGGCCAAAGATTCAAGCGTCGCGAAGTCTACGCTCCGTTCCGGCCTATACATTATCCGGCTCCTCCCCGTCTCAGACGCAATTGAAAAGATGTTTGTCATCTACTGGCCAGAAGAGTTAACATGGGACGATGATGCCCCGTCATCTATGCGTCGCAACCGTGTGACCTTCATGAGGTGAGTCAGTCCTACCTATTGACATAGTACTAGCATGACTGAGGGAACGAACAATCTAGATATTTAACGAAAATCTGTGACCAAGTCACGGCTTTGATATCTGATGAACATGCGAAATCATTTGTCTGGAGTGAACCTACCAACGACGATGAACTTGCGGAGTCTGATGAGGACGATACCGATAGGCTGTTCACTTTCGAAGTTGCGAAGACGAACGAACAGGAGGAAGGCGTATCGGTTCGGCCTGGTTTCAAGGTCAGCCTTACTTCAGACATGTTGGCGGATGTCTATCAACTGAACTGAACATTCCAGTGTGCATCCGAACATATCATAGTTGGGGAGCCGCATCCTGAAAGCGATATAGAACTCGACTTTCTCAAACCCCGTTTGCTCCATGGCGAAACAAGACAAGGTTTCATGACTGCCAGGTATATTCCCGGCAAGCACACTGTCAAGGATTACTCCTCGAAGAAGATTAATTCATTTGAGCTTCAAGAGATGTTGTAAGTCTCATTAGACACGAAATAAACGCTTGTGGTGACGAATGGTTTTACAGGCAGAATGACTCCCTCGACATTGCGGAGTCTATTGCACCAAGAACCTTTCATCTGCTTCTTCAACGAGGACTTGATAAGCGATACCCACAACTATTCCAAGCTTGGGAGCGCGAGGTGGCCGAGATCAAGCGTTCTACTAGAAAAGAAATGTCAACTCAAAAGCAGGAACTCTGCGACTCGCTGACAAGGGAGGAACCCCAACTGGCAAAGATGATCAGTGTGGCAGTCGTCGGGACTGTTTTTGAGCCATATCCGTTGGTGTCACTGCACTCTCTACATGCCTACCGGTTCACTCATTGTGGCTGATCGCTTCAGAACCCTTGATCGAACACAATGTTTCGCTTCAATTCCAGGCGTCGTCGTGGGCGAGGAGGTTGGACTGATTGGTGCGTTCTTCCCGGTGCCTTCTCAGCGAATTCTCACCAACCGCGCCCTTGATGGATAGAGCGCTTCGCGATCCTTCTTTTGGCTCACCCTAGCATCATGGAGAACTTCACTGAAGAGCTGAAGCGAGCTGACCCAAAAAGCATTCGCAGCCCCGACTTCAGGACGCTGAAAGAAAAGATACTGGCCATTGGCTCGCTCTCCCGCAAACTCGAGAACTTAACCCAGGCTCAGTTGTTGATGCTGACTCAATCAGTTCTCCAAGAACCTAAGCGGGAGAGCCAGAACACCTTGGCTTCCATCCTCCGCGAGCGTCATGAGGCGGTTGCTCAAGAACAGGATAGTCTACCACTGAAGCCTCCTTCTGCGTATACTCGGGAGGCCGATACACTATTGAAAGAGGCTTACACTGACTGTTCTCTCATCAACGATGCGGACTGTATGTCAGACCTCGAGAACATTTCTCGAGAGATGCCGCTGCTTCGGGAAGCAGTAGCTTCCGCGAAGAAAATGGCGCAGGAATACCTCGCGGACCTCGCAGAGAAGCTACCTAAAAAACTTCTCAAAATGGCTCGTCGAGTGCAGCAAAGTGACACCGAGACCCAACTGAAGCTCGAATTCGACGCTCGCAAAGACCAACAGATACGCGACGTTAACGTCTCGTTGATCCAGCGAATAAATTCGCTTTCACAGAGCGATCAGCCCCAGTAAGTGTTCATCTCTCCGGTTGGGTAACGGTTCTCACTACCCACCGTGTAAAGGCAAAAGACACGAATCAAGGCAGTTGTGCAACGCAGGGACTTTGGTCTTTTCCGTGAGTCATCTCTTCAATGATGTTTTGGCTTAATTAACGAGTGTGCCGAGGTTCCGCTACTTTCGAGTTCGTCGGCTCCCGAGAGACCATGAACGACCCAATGCTACTCTTTACAATCCATCTGATGCAGCTAACCGCCCAAGATCAACAAGATCTTCGACTTGATTCAACGAGCGTCCCGACTCCGCAGTTCAAGGAGACACACTCCTTTCAACTCCCTCTGGGATATTCGGTATCGTAAGAGCTTCCGTGACAGCTACAACTTCCGTCGTGATATCTAATGGTTTCATAAGGCATGCACAGCTCCTCGAGGGCGAGAAGCTGTTAATGGTGGTGGTTGATCGTGGTGGAAATCTCCTCCTCTTCTTAGAGCATCTTACCGGGATAGAAAATGCCATTGGTCGCGAGCGGGGCAAGCTCTTGCATAGGGATAAAATTGGGGAGAAGTTTTTGTTGGCCTTTGACGAGTCTAAGCTCATGCTTTCTGTCGTTTCATGCGAGAAGGTGAGCTTTTTGTGTCATTTCAGATTTTCACGTGATGAATGGAAGGACCTTCCAGGTACAGTTGCACATGTTCGTTTACGATGAGAGTCGTGGGTTCGTGGCATCGGGCAGTGCGATCAGCCTGACTCCCTGGTACACGGAAGAAACGATCATTCTCCATGCATGCTTTATATGCGGGAGCGAAGAGCTCCTGCTTGTTGACTCGCGAGCTATCGCTCGTGTCTTCTCTCTCACGACCCTGCAGTTCAGGTATCTATTCGCCTGTCCCCGTGTTGCGTGTTCTAACCAATCTCGCAGGCCGGCATCGCTAGATCTCTACCATGTTCCGTCAGCCGTGTATTCCTCCCCCGACGGCTCGTGCTTCCTGGCGTCTTATTCTGATGGTTCTGGCACAAACATATATGCCTTCCACTGGAGCACGTTTGGCTCCACCGACGGTATCCTCCTCACCACTGGTGACTGGGCTGACAACGATGGCATGGCCCTCTCCTCAATGGTCCGCAAGAATGCGGTACATTTACTGAAGCTTGACCTATCGACTGGCACGTTGCATTCGCTGGCACTCGACATCACTTGTAAAGTGACGGAGTTCATGTTCAAGGAGAAAGACAGTCGAGGAGCCTTGTCGAGAGACGCCAACTTCACGGCACACAACTGCCTTTTGGACTGTCATGCTGACGTTTGGACACGTTTCCCAGTGCTTCCGGCCGTCCAGCGGGCGACTATTTCTTCCAGCGACCGGCGCCGGCGCTCCCTCCTTTTCGTTTCCAATCGTGATCATCACCAATTCCCGACCCACGTTGCTGACATGGTTGAGACATTTGAACGGGTCTCCAAGAAGCCTACCGGCGACAAGCTAAGCACGCTCGTGGTCTCGGCGACCACCTTCGACCATTTCCGTGCCGATGTTAGCCCCGATGAGGAGTGGACAGTGTCCATATTCAAGTTTGGAGAGTGGGTTGTCGACATGCTATGCCTTATTCCTATACATCTGGCACTTGCGAGAGACAATCGCTTCGTCCCGTTGAAAGATGGAGTGTACTCTGTAGACGTTGAGAAGTCCCTCCTCGGCGCTGACATCAACCGCATCGTAGATTCCATATCGTTTGGGTGGTACGAGTCAATATTCCAGTCCTACATGGCAGACAAGGTTAGAACGTTCACTTCTCGTTGCACCCTTGATACTTATCGGGTCTTGCCCAGCCCGTTCGAGTTGTCTCCTCTATGGGTGAACAATCGGTCGGGAAAAGCTTCGCGCTTAACCATTTCGTCGATACGTCGTTTGCTGGCTCGGCCATGCGTACTACAGAGGGTGTTTGGATGTCTGTGACCCCGACGAAAGAAGCTCTACTCGTTGCACTTGATTTTGAGGGTATGTCAAGCATCTGTATATTTGCAGGCGGGTATTGATTGGATGCTTCCTGGATCAGGGGTGCACAGCATAGAGCGCTCGGCTCAAGAAGACACTCTCTTAGTACTTTTCAATACTGCGATCTCAAACCTGGTATGTGAACGGCTCGCATCAAGCTCGGGTAGATGAGGCTTACTATACCTCGCAGGTCCTCTTCCGAAACAACTTCGCTCTCAGCCGCGACATTACTGGGCTGTTCCAGTCTTTCCAGTCGAGCTCGACGGTACTAGATCCGGTGGCAAACCCCGCGCTGTTCCAGTCGACTCTGGTAATCATCATAAAGGACGTCGTCGATTCCGACAAGACCGAAATTACTCGGGAGTGAGTACCCATATATTTGTACATCTACTAGCGTCTTACAACCGATGTCCAGATTCTCGCTGAAGTTCCAGCAAATCGTTGAAGACGAGCAAGATGCCAACTTCATCTCTCGCCTCCATGGAGGCAAACTCAATATCATACCTTGGTAAATAATGACCCTTCTCCCTTGACTTGGCCTCGCTACATTGCAATCACAGGCCTGTTATCGAATCCAAGGACTTTTATAAACTTTTCCCGACTCTGAAACGACGTCTGGATCAACAGGTAGTGACGCACAAGGCCGCTGGAGAATTTTTGCATCTGATGAAGACCTTGATGGCGAAGCTCAAGGTCAGTTTTCCGTGGTCGCCGCACACATACGTCTTACTCACAACGCGCAGGCTAATGACTGGGGTGCTCTTTCTCGTACGTCTTGAATAGTACTGCACGATGTATCCCTACTGACTATTTTCACAGAAACTATGGCCTCTCATCGAGCGCAATTGTTGCTCACGATGCTGCCAACTGCCTTAGCGCTTGGCTCGCAAGACGACCTTGAATCGGAGCCACTCAAGGTCAGCCCGAGGTCGTCCTCTGTCTGGTGCTTCCTATGCTAACGAAATGCTTGCATCACCCAGAACCTTGACACCGACGTCGCCTTGGATTTACCTGATTCGAACGCCCGATTTTTCGTCGCCGCCGCTGGGCATCTGCAAGAAGGGAGCCGCGAGGAGGTGTTAAAAGCGTTGCTGGCGGGATGGGACGACTTTGGCTCGCGCCAGCTCATTCCTGAAGCTCAATGGGTAGAGGAGCTCTCTGAATTCCTCGAAGAGTTGGTGGACATGCGAATCAGGCATGTACGTGCGTGGGTCGCATCGAACCTGACCCGCTTCCAGGCCGGTCACGCGAGCATCATGGAGCTTCATCGGACGCTCGAGAGCGCTGTCATCGATCTCAAGGGTAGCGTGCAGCTGTGTCGAATGCAATGCGCATCCTGCCAGCT
>MU123985.1:0-36027 GCA_014904935.1 Melanogaster broomeanus
GGGGGCACGGGTACGGGTTGAGCTGCGGGTAAGAGGGTATTGACCCGCGGGTATACCCGCAGGTTGCATGTATTGTAGGGTCAAAAACAGTGCTAAATGATGTACTACTACTCCGAGCCGCTATAGTTATCTAAAGCATCCCCTCCTTCAGTTCCTCTTCTTTTTGAATATCCGGCGGCTTTCGACTCGACGTCCACAGATGTTGCTGAGACATACTATCAGTTTGATTATTAAAGAAGAATGCTTATTACTTACCAGGGATAGTTAGGTAGTCAAGCGCCATACGAGAGAGCTGAGGATAGATAGTGCGGTGGGAAAAAACATATGGTGTGGTGCATCAATGTGGTCGTCGTTGCGGCTGCGCACGGAGCGGGTGATGGAGGACTCGGGACCCACATGAGGCGAGTCACTGTGCGTGTGCACCTGGGTGCGTGATCGTCGTAGCTGGATCGATGTGGTTGTTGTTGCGGCTGCGCACGAAGCGGCTCGTGATGGAGGACTCGGGACCCACATGAGGCGTGCGGTGGGAAAAACACATGGTGTGCGTGCATCGATGTCGTTGTCGTTGCGGCTGCGCACGGAGCAGGTGATGGAGGATTCGGGACCCACATGAGGCGAGTCACTGTGCGTGTGCACCTGGGTGCATGATCGTCGTAGCTGGATCGATGTGGTTGTTATTGCGGCTGTGCACGAAGTGGCTCATTGTATGTTGATGCAGGAGATGGTGATGGAGGACTCGGGACCCACACGAGGCGAGTCCCGGTGTGTGTGCAATCAGTGTCATACTATGTGAGATGGGTGGGGTATGGTATGTGATGGACGACGTACCATTCGTCATCCTCTCTCCCTGGGACCAACACTCGTGGCGTGGCTGGTCGTTGGTGCCCAGTGGCATACTACGTGTGCATCTGGAGCGCCGAACTTGCAGGCCGTGGTCTTGTGCATAGTGGGTTGGCTATGTGCAACTCGTCGTCGTGGCTGCACCTCTCAGGCCTGTTTTTGAGTTGGTGCGTCAGCTTTTGAGACGACGGGTCCGTTTGTGATGGATCAGTCTGTTTTCGACATGTCGGGTCCACTTGTGAGATGGCGGGGTCACTCTTGAAGCGATGGGTCCATTTTCAAGGTAGGGATGGAGGTGTTGTGAGAGGCGTGTTGTTGTGGCTGTGTGTGGTGCTAATAATTGCTTCACCCATGCGCGGGTACGGGTAAGGGTACGGGTACAGCCACTGCTGACCCGTTGGGTACCCGTACGAAAACCCGTGCGGGTTACCCGTACCCGTGACATTGCCTACCTGCGAATGGCTTCACATTGTGTATAACGCGATATAGGCCGTTGCGGTATGGGACTTCGCCTACTTGGACCTTTTTGGGATTAAAAATGCGACACGAAGAGCCGTCAAGTTCGATTTTGTACCCTGCTTCACCTAGTCTACCAAGGGACACGAGCGTTACGGCCATCGTTGGCACGTATAGCACGTCCTTTAGTAGCACTTTGGTTGTAGATGATCCGTTGGGGACGTCAATGGGAAGGTCGCCGCGTCCGCTCGAATAGAACTTGTGGTCGTCGGCCGCGATTATGGGTTTCGGGGGAGTCGAGACGAAGTTAAGGAAGCGACTTCAGTGAGGGGAGAGATGCTGCGTTGCTGCACTGTCATAGACCTCAATGTTACGCTTAGGTGGATTGGCCTTTGCGAGCGTAGCATGGATTGGCATGGTCTCAGGCTCGTTGTAGCTGCTAGTAGACCCATCTGCCAACCAGGCCGTGTCAGGCTCTGCACTTGCAACATTTGCAGCCGTTGGCTTTGCATCCTTCGAAGGTCCCCCTCCGCTCGAATCCTTGTTCTTCTTCCCCCGGGCTTTCCAGCCTTTCGGCGCTTGGCTAGCTTTGCCTCCGCCTTCTTCCCAACAGTCTTGTGCCTTATGGCCTTCCCAACCACAGTTGCGACATTCGCCTGTAAACTTCTGTTTTCGACCTTTGCCTTTCCTCGAGTCAGCCGAAAAAGCTACGTCTTCGTCTTTAGCCTTAGACTTGTTGCCGTTTTGTATGACGCTGTGGTCATAGGTATCGAGGACGAGTCTGATGAGTTCGCTAGACGTGATTCGTCGACTGTGAAGGCTCATGCTTGTTGCAATTGAGCTCAGAACGGAGTTATAGCCTTTTGGGAGCGACGTATAGATGATGTTGAAGAAGTCCTTGTCCGAGATGGGCTCGTTCATTGAGGCGAGTTCTTCTCGCAAGGCAGTCATCTTGTCGAGGTGCGCACGAGCATCCCTGCCATCCTTCAGTCTCATCTCGCTGAGCTGGTGTCTATGTTCGAGTGCGACGACGAAGGATCGACCTTCAAACATCTCTTTGAGGGTTTCATAGTACTCGGCAGCAGAACATTTTTGCATGAGGTGAATGGTAAGGGAATCAGGGATAGTCGAGCAGATTTGCTGAGACACGATACAGTCGTTCTTGTCCCATTCGGCGAGGTTCTTCTCATAGTCCTCCACCTCCTTTAGCTCGTCAGGCGTAGTGGGTATCCACACAGGCGAGTGACCAGTCGCTGGGTCCGTTGGCATCAGTTTCGTGCCATTAAGGTACTCTTTGAGTCCTTTCGACCCTACTGCCTGCTCAAGTCTCAATTTCCAGATGGTCCAATTCTTTCCTGTAGCATCTAGCTTAGGAGCTTTATAAGTCTCCTCGCAGGAATGGCCGCTCGACATGTTTTCGACTGGAATGAGATTTACGGTAGGGTTTCTGTAATACTTCGAGCTTAGTTACTGAGCTCGGGGCTCATAACCTGTAGCAACGAGTAAGCTCAGTAGACTTCGAGTAGACAGTCACTGGTATTACCTGTAGCAACGAGTAAGCTACAGACATGTTAGCTATAGGTATGAACAGATGGGTAAAGACCATACCTCAGTAGACTTCGAGTAGACAGTCACTGAGGTAGCTAAGTACGAGCGAAGAGAAAATAACTACGTGATTAGTAAGCGGCATAGCCGCACTACGTTTGTAATCCAACATACAGTATGTCCATGCAACCTTGTGTAAGATTGGCGATGCAAATTGGCAAACTGCGATCAACAGGTCTGGCTGGATTGGACTGCATTAGCGTCAAGGGAACATTGGATATCATATTTAAGGGTATTCTGAGACAGAACCAATCACAGATGAGCGCTTGAACCTGCGTGCTTAACTTGGTGTGTTGTTGCAGCTTACATCTTTTCGAAGGGTATCACCGATATCATGACTAGTAAGTGAGAGGACTGAGGGGGACAGGAAGTGCCCTCATCACATCTGCACTGAAGCAATCTAAGAGCGAAAGTATGAGAGCAGACAACAGTATCACGGTGAATCGTACATCGGCATATGGCAAAAGACGGCAAGTCAAAGTAAAATATACACAAGACACGACAAACCACGGATAACAGTTAATACGCGATATCCTGGCAGGGAACTGACACAAATATGGTCCATCCCTCAATCCTCGATCCGAGTCGATCGCAGGCCCTGACACCGAAGTAAACGGAGAGTCCACAAAGAACCCTCATTGCAACGACCTGATTGTCGACTGGGCGACACCATAGTGGGACATGGAATCCGAACAAATGCGAGCAAGAAATGAAACCAACCAAACGAGCCATATCAATCACCCAATTTCCACTTGGTGCATTCTCCTTCGTCGCACCTTTGAACAAATGCGTGATCAAGTCCGCCATGATATGGAAATCGTCTCTCTCGACGCCACTGAAAAGACCCTCAGCTGCTTGCTCTCCATTGAGCTCTGCGTCCGTCGATTCGATCTTACGTGTAATAGGGGGGGTTGGTCTTGTTCTCTTCGACGAATCCGCGGGTATTCATCATGGGAGCAAAGACAATCACGTCGACGTAACCACCACCTACACGCCCAGCCTGTAGATGGAAGCACATCCGCCACATTCAGTAATATTCAGTAATGTTAGGCACCTATTCTCCTCGGCAGCAAATGTAGTCGCATCAAGGGGTCGGGGCTTTTGCTCCCTTCATACTAGTCTGTGACATGGATAGTTAGCACTGGGGGGTCGCCAGCGGGGGTTCTCGATATTTCTGGATCGATCACGGTAGTCCCTCGCCGTCTCAGGTGATGGCATATCGATTTCACTGCCCGCCCACCCAAGCAGACCTACCTCTTTCTTTGCCTTCGGACTAAACGAGATATGACACAATGTGGGAGGAAGTTCCAATGCATATTTGATTGCGAGGTCTTTCAAGGAAATGAGTAGGTTGTTGCTGGAGCTCGGGATCCAATGGGTGGACGATTGGACTCGATGATAGCTGGGCTCTTGAGGGAGGTCGAGGTGTTCCGAGACGCGCTCTACAGAGCTATGCAAGGATTAGAGCTGGGGAGGTGGCGTGCGGAATCCGAGGGTACGCTTCAGGTCGAGCCCTGAACGATCTGGAACATTGCCATTCTGCAATCTAAGGGCCTGTCATCATTTCATTTCCTAGTACGACGTCTGTGAGACCGTCAGAGATTTACATAAGGAGGGACGCTCGACGACGCAGTGGGACTAACATTCTAACCATCATCGATCATCCTTGGTGATGGTCTGCTGATTGCCGTGTTTGACCAACGGGTACACCCCGTGAACACGAACCATTCAAAGATAGTAACAGGAATCCAGATCGTATTGGCATACTGCAACGCATATACGTCATAAGTTATAAACTCGAGGATACTGTGGTTGACGCTCACGATATTTTCCTTATTAGTCCGCCCGTGGACTTACGACGGTTGGGGCTCTCGAGGGAGGTCTAGCCATTCTACGATGAGCTATACTGAGCCCGGACAGCGTTCGAACTGGAGCAACTGCTGTTGGAATGCTAGCGCTCCAGAGCAGTCCAGAATCAACATACACCTCGTGATACAAAGACCAGTAATCCCAGATCCGACGTATACAGAGAACGCGAACAACGTGGTGGTCAGAACTGCTTAGCTCTTAGTGTATCAAAGTAACGTTGAGGAGCAGCCATCTGTTGGTCATCGAAAAGTCATACCACATCTAAGAAGCGCACAGGTCGCTTCAGTTCAGCCTGCGGTTAATGGGATTGAGGAGGAGTACACCTTGGTGGTGCCATCGATCTTGCCATGCAGATCACTCATGAAGCGATATTTAATGGAGATTGCACGGACCGTCCATAAGGATACCCTCCAACACCCGTCGGAATCTCGGAAAATTGTTGGGCGGATTGGACTCCTACGACGGATGTCACAACCAGTCCTTAGCAATACGAGAGCAAGGAGGCCCTGGAAGCCGCGTATAACCACGGGATATATGAAGAAGGTAGGGAAACCCACTACAAATCAGAAGACAGTCAGTTTCATTCGCGCTAAACAAAATACCAATGTCTAGGTATTCAACGGTCACGATGGCCGCGGCAAACGCTGCCAGCGAGAGTAACAGATGACAATGCTATTGTCGATACCTTCACTGTCATTGCCAAGCGACTCAATATACGACATATTATGGTGCCATTTAGTGAACCAAAATTATTCGTGTAATTGTGCTATACTTACCTTGGGGAGCCATATCATTCCAGCGGATCGCCGCACGAAGAACACCCTCGACAGAAAGTTAATAGTCGGCGCCTTCAGAGTAGCGTATAGTCGTAAACCTGACGTTAACGAGCGCTATCGCCAGACAAATGGCTCCAAAACAGCGACGTAGAACAAGGGGACGCTCGTTTGCATCTGGGAAATTGAAACATTCTGATAGCCGCGGCCGCAGGTGGCACCAGTGAGGGTTCCAGTAGTGTGGTACGGAGGATCATGCACATACGAATGAGGGCCTCGTTCTCAGTGAGGTAAGTGGATGCGAAAACCGAAAACGCCGTGGTTGTGCTGTTGACGTGACTATAAGTCTCGCTGACCCAAGATGTCGTGTTAATACCTACATCACTCATCACAATAACACAACAGTACCCACCTTCACCTAAAGTTTCTCAGCAGCGCCCAAGCCCTGCCAAAATACGATCAGCATACTCAGAATCCAGGTCTAATAAGACCTGGTAATCCACACATATAATGGGGTCACTTCAGGAGTCCAAGGACGTGCAAAAAAAAAAAAAGAAGGACATCTCACCAAGGTTTCAAATAGGCCGTATAAACTGGCCCCATGACAAAGTTCCTAGTTGGTAGGAGAGGCCTCAGGCCTCAGGTTCCGCATTTGAAGTTCCACGACGCCTTCAAAAGCCGGCACGACAAATGCATCGACTTCTGCGTCGTTCATGGGTGATATGACCTATGACGCCTTGAGCACGACGATTTTGACCAGGCTGTAGGCACCGATACTGCCGTCGAGCATGCAAACGAGGGAATGGGTGGCGTGAAAGTCGAGGTCGAGGTTGTGCGTGACGAAAACATGCAGTGTGAGGTGATTTGCAAATGAGTCCTCGTCGGACAGGTCGTGGAGCTATGAAATTGGAAACGTACAGAGATACGTTGTAGAACGCCATGAATAAGAATAAGGCAAACGGTAGTGAGTGCATGCAGAAAACTGGGTGCATGACTCGGACCTGATATGACTGACGGAGTGACTTAGAAGATGTCCAGAGCCCCTTCGTACGGTACCAGTGTACAGGTACAGTAACGCCGAATGGAAGATGCCGCATGTGCATGAAGCCTCGGATGTACTAGTAGCACGTGGTAGACTAAACAGCATGGTTGGAATAGCCAACAACAGGACTAAGAGTACTATGTACAGGAATTTCTGTCGACGAGTCCTTCCAATCTTTGGCATTTGATCAATTTCTCCCTGTCCCCGACTGCAGCCTACACGACGTGTCCATTCTTTCAACCATGCCCGACTCGTCAAAAAGCACTGTCTACCTCACTCTAAAGCCGTTACTGACGATATCAGCGCATGACAGCGGTATCTATGGGATAGCATACCTCCCCGGTGGAGAACGACTCGCCACGTGCTCGATCTATGGGGCGGTCAAAATATGGAACATGGAGAATGGCGAACAAGAAGGGACGTCAATGGAAAACCGTGACAGGGTCTATTGTCTCGCGGTCACGAAAGATGGGAAGATAATGAGTGATGGTGACGACAAGAGACTGAGGGTGTGGGATGTGGAGACGCATGAGGCCATAACAGAGTGGGGTGGTCATGAAGGCGATATTCGTTGTATTGCGCTGTCCCGCACCGACGATGAACTTGTTGCAAGCGGTGATGACGATGGAAGGATTATCATCAGGGAGATGGCAGGGGATGGAGAGCTTAGATATTCCATCGAGACTGGGAGTGAAGTGTACTCAGTCTGCTTCTCTCCAGATGGGAAGAGGCTGGCTTCTGGACATCGCGGTGCGGCCATCCGAGTATTCGACGTCGAAGACGGCAGTCTCATTCTCGGTCCGATGCGAGGTCACAGATCCACTGTCAGCTCGCTTCTCTGGTCGCTAGATGGTAGCCGGATATTCTCGGGTTCCTGGGATAATACCATTCGCTGCTGGAACTCTGAAAATGGCGAGCAAATTGGAGATCCGTGGACGGGTCATCCGGACTGGATAAGCTCCCTTTCTGTCTCTCCCGATGGTACAACAATGGCGAGTGCTTCCTTGGACCAAACAGTTCGTTTCTGGGCAACAGACTCTGGTGACCCACTCCACGTCCTGCTACAACATGAACATAGTGTACGCCTGGTTACATTCTCCCCCTCCGGTGAATTTGTGGCCTGCGGCGACGTCAAGGGAAATCTATCTACATGGCGCATCCCGTGGTGGGACGATGGTCGAACAAAGGTATAGCTATATATTTAAATGTGTTGCAAGCCTCATTTTGACTCCTCACAACTGCAGGCACATGATTCACTCCTAGACGTGCGTGAATCCTTAGGCATTTCGTCACTGTTCTTCTCATAGCCATTGTCTCTAGCTCCCTGCCTTGGCCATACCACTGCCAACTAGCAGTCATCGCCATGAACTCGACTTTCTAGATGTGAGTTCACGTAAGGTGGACAGCATCACTGCCTTGCGTCCTAATCAATACTTCCTACCAACTTCCTTCCACCTCCCCCGGTCGTCCATCATCACAGCGTACCCACGTACGAAACGCTCACGCAACTGAAGCCTCTTCTCGTGCGCAAATTCCTTCGTCTTTCTCTTGGAGATCGTGGAAAGCATTGCCTCGTGTTTGGTTCAAACGCTCAAATGACCCGCCTGTGACTCGGGCACCAATTTATCCAGGATATGCACCATACGTAGGCAGAACCGTCTGGTTATTAATCCGGGACGCTAATCATTCTTCCGTTAGCGTACCAGTACATATGCGTGCCCAAGACCTGGCGACACAGGAGCCCAAACAGTTCCAGATATAACGTCAACAGCCACAGGTGCTGATGCCCGCTATTCGGTCATTCCAATGGACTCATCAGAGGCGTTCGACGACGCTGGGGGTGTTCAGGTGAGCGAGGCGACTCACGTGCCACAGCACAATGCAGACGACGTGAAAATATCTTGCTGCGGACTGTTCCCCCGTCGACGAGGCCGCCCTAGTACTGCTTCCGCTCCGCCTGCCGTCGAGCTTACTGAACGTACTGCTGCACCACCTTCCAATGCAACCCCTCCTGCCGCTGCGTCCTTACATGGTCCGTCATCGCAAAACATATTGGACCTTCCTGTTGTTGTTGAGCTACCCGATAGCGTCCCAGACCGTGCGTCTCACGTCCTTCATGTGTAATCGTTGATAGTCAACCGCTTTAACAGATGGTCTCAATGACATGAACAGAGACCTCGAACTTGAAAAAGCGAACTCGAAAAATGAGACTCTACAGCGTCAGCTCGACGTGATGGCTGAGAGACTTGTAAGCCTTATACAATCTCTAACTCGAGACGAATTGTCTCACTTGGGAACAGGCAGCAGTCGAACGGCAGTTAGCGTCTTCGGGAACTGCGAGCATGCAAGAAGCTTGCGAGTAATTTCAAGAGTAGAATAACTTGAACGGACTCCAGACATGGCGCAGAGGACATCATGGAAAGGCCGCAATTCAGACCACTGCGACTCCAGTGACCTATAAGTTTATTATACCAGTAGGGACGTCCTTCAGCTCGCTTTTACATATACAGTATGTCCATGCAACCTTGTGCAAGATTGGCAATTCAAATTGTCGAACTGGTCTAGATCTGGCTGGATTGGACTGCATCAGCGCCAAGGGCAACGGGATTGTACCGGGAACATTGAATGTCGCATTTAAGGGTATTCTGAGAGAGAACTAATCACAGATGAACGCTGAGCCTGCGTGCTTAACTTGGTGTGTTGTTGCAACTTGTTTCTTTTCGAAGGGTATCATCGATATCATGACTGGTAAGTGAGAGGACTGAGGGGGACAGGAAGTGCCCTCGTCACATCTGCACTGAAGCAACCAAGAGCGAAAGTATGAGAGTAGACAACAGTATCACGGTGAATCCTACATCGGCATATGGCAAAAGACAGCAAGTCGATGAAAGGTATAGACATGACACGACAAACCACGGATAACAGTTAATGCGCGATATCCTGGCAGGGAACTGACACAAATATGGTCCATCCCTCGATTCTCGATCGCAGGCCCTGGCACCGAAGTAGACGGAGAGTCCGCAAAGAATCCCTCGTTGCAACGACCTGATTGTCGACTGGGCGACACCATAGTGGGACATGGAATCCGAACAAATGCGAGCAAGAAATGAAACCAACCAAACGAGCCATATCAATCACCCAATTTCCACTCGGTGCATTCTGCTTCGTCGAACCCTTGAACAAATGCGTGATCAAGTCCGCCATGATATGGAAATCGCCTCTCTCGACGCCACTGAAAAGACCCTCAGCTGCTTGCTCTCCATTGAGTTCTGCGCCGTCGATTCGATCTTACGTGTAATAGAGGCCTTGGTCTTGTTCTCTTCGACGAATGCGAGGGTATTCATCATGGGAGCAAAGACAATATATGGTGAAATACCACAGACGTGGAGAGCTTCTGATAGGTCTGGGGATATGGTGTTTGCCTTTTAACGGGCGTTTTGAAGCGAATGGAGGGCTGCATCAGTGGCCGCATGACAGAGAATCTGGTCGATGCGAAATGTTGGTAAGCTCCTAACCTGGCAGTGAAGCTGAATTGGACGCTAATGAGATCCGTGCGGGTGGGCAGTGCAGGGATGTGTGAAATTGGAAAGGTGCAACGCTATGCACAGGAATGAGCTACACGGTGGTGAGTGCATGGAGGAAACTGGGTACATGATGTGATTGGACCAAAGGAGTGACTTAGAAAATGTGGAGAGCCTCTTCCCGCCGGTGTCCGACTAGCGCCCAATGGAAATGCTGCGCGTGCATGAGACCTTGAGGACCTCATATGTAGCACGTGGTAGGCCGCAGGCGCTAAACAGCATGGTTGGAATAGTCATCAAGATGACGGAAGGAACGAGCACAGCCTACACGACGTGATCACTCTTTCGGCCATGTCCGACTCGTCAAAAAGCACTGTCGACCTCACTCTGAAGCCGCTATTGACGATATCAGCGCATGACGGCGCTATCTATGGGATAGCATACCTCCGTGATGGAGAACGACTCGTTACGTGCTCGGGCGACGGGACGGTCAAAATCTGGAATGTGGAGAATGGCGAGCAAGAAGGGACAACAATGGAACATAGTGGCTGGGTCCAGGGTCTCGCGGTCACGAAAGACAGGAAGAAGATAGTGAGTGGTGGTGAGGACAGGAGACTGAGAGTATGGGATGTGGAGACGCATGAGGCCATAGCAGAGTGGGATGATCATGAAAACGTTATTCGGTGTATTGCCCTGTCACCCAACGATGAACTTGTTGCAAGCGGCGATGAAGATGGAAGGATCATCATCAGGGAGATGGCGGAGGGTGGAGGGACCAAACATTCGATCGAGACTGGGAATGCAGTGAAGTCCATCTGCTTCTCTTCCGAGTCAAACAAGAAGATGCTTGCTTCTGGACACCTCAATGATGCCATCCGAGTATTCGACGTCGAAAGTGGCAATCTCATTCTTGGTCCGATGCGAGGTCACACAGGCACAGTCGTCTCGCTTCTGTGGTCGCTAGACGGAAGCCAGATATTCTCGGGTGCCTGGGATTGCACCATTCGCTGCTGGAACTCTGAAAATGGCGAGGAAGTTGGAGATCCATGGACGCATGCGGGCTGGATATGCTCCCTTTCTCTCTCTCCCGACGGTACAAAAATAGCGAGTGCTTCCTTAGACAAAACAGTTCGTTTTTCGGCGACCGACTCTGGTGACTCACTTAACGGCCTGCTACAACTTGAACTTGAACATAAACACGGTGTATGGGCAGTTACATTCTCCCCCTGCGGTAAATTTGTGGCCTGCGGCGACGGCAAGGGAACCATTTTGACATGGCGCGTTCCGTGGTGGGATGACAGTCAAAAAAATGTACGTCTACGTGTTCGATGACTCTTCCAAGCCCAATTTTGACTCCTCACAACTGCAGGCACATGAATCACTCCTAGACGTGCGTGTATGCTCTGGCATTTCATCGACGATCGATGTCCTTCTCATAGCCATCGTCTGTAGCTCCCTGCCATGGCCATACCACTGGAAACCGGCAGTCATCGACTTGAACTCGACTTTCTAGATGTGAGTTCATGTGTAGTGGACATCGTCGCTACTTTGCGTCCTAATATGTACCTACTAGCGTCGTTCCACCTCCCCCCGTCGTCCATCATCTCGCGCGCAAAATTCGGCTTTCTTTTGGAAGTTTTGGACGGCCTTTCCTCGCATTTCGTTCAAACGCTCAAACGACCTGCCTGTAAATCGGACGCCAATTTATCTGGGATATGCACCATGGGTAGGGCAGAACCGTTTGTTTACTATTCCGTGACGCTAATCATTGTTCGATAGCCTACTAGTCCATATGAGGATCCAACACCTGATGCCAGAACAAACCAAACACCTGCAGGAACCTATGCCAACGGCTCCAGGACATTATCTGGGCTATTCGATCATTGCAATGGACCCGCCAGACTCGCTCGGCCACGCCTGAGGGCAGTCAGGTGGATGAGACGACTCCTGTGCCACAGCACAATTCAGACGACGTGAAAATATCTTGCTGCGGACTGTTCCGTCGACGACGAGGCCGCTCTAGCACTGCTTCCGGTTCGCCTGCTGTCGCCGTCGGGCTCACTGAACGTATATGCACCACCTTCCAACTGCAGCCCCTCCTGTTACTGCGTCCTCACATGGTCCGTCATCGCAAAACATATTGGACCTTCCTGCTGTTAAGCCACCCGATAACGTCCCAGACCGTGTGTCTCACGTCCTTCATTTGTAATCGCTGACGGTCAACTCCTTTAGCAGACGGTTTAAACGACGTGAACAGAGACCTCGAACTTGAAAGAGCACACTCGAAAATCGAAACTCTACAACGTCAGCTTGACGTGATGGCTGAGAAACTTGTAAGCCTTGCTCCATCTCTAACTCGAGAGAGAATTGTCTCTCACTTCGGAACAGGCGGCAGTTGAACAGCACTTGGCGTCTTCGGGAACTGCAAGCATGCAAGAAACTTGCAAGTAATTTCAAGAGTAGAATAAGTCGAACGACTCACGACATGCCAGCCTGGAAGGCATCGTCGAAAGGCCGTCATTCAGACTACTGCGACTCCAGTGCATAAGCTTATTGTACCAGTAGGGACGTCATCCGCATAGAGGAATTGGAATTTCGCTTTTACATACTGTCCATGCAACCTTATTTATATAAGATGGGTGATGGAAATTGTCGAACTGCGATCAACAGGTCCAAAAAGCTAAACTGGTGGCTGGACCGGACCACATCAGCACAGAGGGCAACGGGATGCATCGGAAATATCCAATGTTGTATTTACATAAGAGTATAATCACAGTTGAGCTTCACTTGGCGTGTTGTGGCAACTTATATCTCTATCTTTTCGAAGGGTATCATCGATATCGTGATTAGCAAGCGAGAGGGCTGGGGGTAACAGGAAGTGCCCTCGTCACATCTGCACTGAATCGACCTAAAAGCGAAAGTATGAAAGCGGACTATTGGGGTAAATATATTACATCCCTCATGTCTCAATCCCAGGACCGAGGTAGACAGGGAGTCAGCAAAGAACCACATCACTGCAATAACCTGATTGTCGGCCAGGCGACGCCATATTGGGATATGAAATCCGAACAAATGTGAGCAAGAAATGAAGCAACCAAAAGCAACCATATCGAACACACACTTAGTATCAATCACCCAATTTCCTCTCGGCGCATTCCCCCTCGTCGACGCCTTGACCAAACTCGGGATCAAGTCCGCCGTGATATGGAAATCGCTTCTGTCGACGCCTTTGGAAAGATCCTCCGCTGTCTCGTTCCCCATCGAGTCCTCCGTTCGTCGATTCGACCTTACGCGTAATAGATGGCCTGGTCTTGTTCGTCGTGGGAACAAACAATGTGTGACGAAATCAGTTCAAGCTGCAGGTAATGGATGATGAGCTGGAGCAAATCTTGGTGGTGTCATCGATCTTGCGGTGCAGATTGCCCAGGAAGCGATATTTGGCGGAGAATGCACGGACCGTCCGTAAGGATACCCTCCAACAACTCTCCGAATCTCGAGAAATTGTTGGGCGGATTAGACTCCATACAACGGATGTCACAATCCAGTCCTTAGCCATGCCATACGACAGCCCGGAAGCCAAGAAAGCCGCCCGTAACACGGAACATATGAAGAAGAGAGGGAATCCCACTACAAACCAGAAGAGTGTCAGTCTCGTTCATGCTAACAAAACGCCAATGTCTATGTACTCAACGGTTATGATGGCAGCGGCAAATGTCGCCAGCGAGAAAGTGACAGGCGACAAGGAGCCAGCCAAGCTACTGTCGATAGTCTCGATGTCCTTGCCAAAGCGATTCAACATACGACCTATGATGGTGTCACTTGGCGAACAAAAATCATTCACATCATTGCCGTGTACTCACCTTGGGGAACCATGTCATGCCAACGGATCGCAGCACGAAGAACCCCTGCAACAACCAAGGTGAAGTTAATCCTCGGCGACTTCAGAGCGCGCGTATACTCGTAAACGTGATGTTAACAAGCACCAGTTGCCAGCCCAATGGTTCCATAAACAGCGATGTAGAACAAAGGGGGTGCTCGTTTGCGTGTTGCAAACTGAACCATTCCGATGGCTGCAGCTGCAGGTGGTACCAGTGAGGGTTCGAGTAGCGTTGTATGGAGGAACACTGCTCATACGAATGAGACTGTTCTAACCTTGTTCTCAGTGAGGAAAGTGGAGGCGAAAATCTAAGGTGCTGGGGTCATGCTGTTACCAGTGACTATGAGCTTGACTAGCCCAAGATCCCTTGCTAATACACGCATCAATTAGCACAATAGCACAACAGTTACCCGCCTTCACCTAAAGCTTTTCAGTGGCACTCAAGCCCTGCCAACGCACGATCAACAGACTCAAAACCGACCAGGTCTAATAGGACCTGATAATCCACATATATAATGAGACGATCACTCAGCCTACCCCCCAAGGACGAGCCAAAATAAACGAAGGACAGCTTACGAAGGTTTCAATGGCTTATAACGTCACTTGACGCATCACCTGTTTATGCCTGACCATGACAAAGTTCCTAGATTTCTTGGTAGAATAAGCCACAGGTTCTGCATTTGAAGTTCCACGACGGCTTGAGCATGATGCTCTTGACCGGGCGGTGGGCATCGATGCGGCCGTCGAGCATGCAGACGAGGTAAGTGGTCGTCAGGGAAGAGGAACTTGACGTGGTACTCGACGAAAACCTGCAGGGTGAGACGATATTCAAACGACTTCTACTTGAGATCCATGTGGGCGGGCAGCGCCAGGATATTATATGGCAAAGAACGCTATGCACAGGAATGAGCTAAACGGTGGTGAGCATGGAGGAAACTGGGTACATGATGGGATTGGACCAACGGAGTGACTTGGAAGGTTGCAGAGCGTCTTCGCCTCGGTGTCCAACTAGCGCCCAATGCAAGGCGCTGCTCTAGCACGTGGTAGGCTGTAGGCGCTACACAGCATGGTTGGAACAGCCATCGACAGGACGAAGCAAACAACGTAGCTTACCAGCCTGCAGTACTACAGCGGTTTCTGTCGACGAGGACTCCCAATCTCTGGCATTTGGCCCATTACTCCCTGCCCCGACTGCAGCTCACACGCCGTGTTAACTCTTTCAACCATGTCCGATTCGTCGAAGAGGACCGTCGACTTCACTCTGAAGCCGTTATTGAGGATATCAGCGCATACAAACGGTATCACGGGGATAACATACCCCGCTGGCGAAGAACAACTCGTTACATGCTCGCACGACGGGACGATCAAAATGTGGAATGTGGAGAATGGCGAGCAAGAAGGAACAACGATGGAACACGGTGCCTGGATCGAGGGTCTCACGGTCACGAAAGATGGGAAGAAGATCGTGAGTGGTGGTGGGGACGACAGACTGAGGGTATGGGATGTGGAGACGCATGAGGCCATGACAGAGTGGGATGGTCATATAGGCGGTATTCGTCGCATTGCGATGTCACCTGACGATGAACTTGTTGCAAGCAGTGACTTTGGCGGGCGGATCATCATCAGGGTTATGGAGGAGGGTGGAGAGATTAAACATTGCATCGAGACTGGGAATAACGTGTCCTCAGTTTGCTTCTCTCCAGACGGGAAGATGCTCGCTTCTGGACACCTCAACCACACCATCCGAGTATTGGACGTCGAAAGCGGCGATCTCATTTTCGATCCAATGCAAGGTCATCCAGTCGCTGTCAGCTCGGTTCTCTGGTCGCTAGATGGAAGCCGGATATTCTCGGGTTCCTGGGATGAAACCATTCACTGCTGGAACTCTGAAAACGGCGAGCAAATTGGACATCAATGGACTGGTCACTCCGACGGCATAAACTGGCTCTCTCTCTCCCCTGACGGTACAAAAATAGCGAGTGCTTCCAAGGACAATACCATTCGATTCTGGGCGACCGACTCTGGTGACCAACTCAACGTGCCGCTACAACATGAACACGAAGTAAAGGTAGTTACATTCTCTCCCTCCGGTGAATTTGTAGCCTGCGGTGACATCGAGGGAACTCTTTCGATATGGCGCGTTCCGTGGTGGGACGACAGTCAAAAGAAGGTATATCTACATGTTCAAATGTGTTCCAAAGCCCAATTTTCACTCCTCAAAACTGCAGGCACATGAATCACTCCTAGATGTGCGTGTATCCTCAGGCGTTTCGCCGATGTCCTTCTCACAGCCGTCGTCTCCGAGTCTAGCTCCCTGCTATTGCCATACCACTGGCGACCGGCAGTCATCGACACGAACTCGACTTTCTAGATGTGAGTTCACGTTCATGTACGATGGACATCGTCGCTGCCGTGATGATCATCCTAATCAGTATTTCCTACTAGCTTCCTTCAACCCGTCATCCATCATCACAACATACGCGTGTACGGACCACTCACACGACTGAAGACTCTTCTCGTCCGCAAAATCCAGCTTGCTCATGGGAGTTGTGGAAGGCATTACGTCGCGTTTCGTTCATACGCTCAAATCACCCGCCCGTGACTCGGACACCAATTTATCCAGGATTCGCACCATGGGTAGGCACAACGTCTGTCTATCATTCGTGACGCTAATCATTGTTCGATAGCCTACTAGTACATATGAGGATCCAACACCCTGATGCCAGAACAAACCAAACACTCTGGAACCAATGCCAACAGCTCCAGGACATTATCCGGGCTATTCGATCATTGCAATGGACCCGCCTGACAACCTCGGTCACGCTGAGGAGAGCCAGGCGACGGAAGCGACTGCCTTGCCACACAATTCAGACTGATGTGAAAATATCTTGCTGCGGACTGTTCCCTCGCCGACGAGGCCGCCCTACCACAGCATCCGGTTTGCCTGCCGTCGAGCTCACTGAACGTGCAGTGCCACCTTCCACCGCAACTCCTCCGGTTACTTCATCCTCACATGGTCCGTCATCGCAAAACATATTGGACCTTCCTGTGTTAAAGCCACCCTGATAACATCCCAAACCGTGCGTCTCACGTCCTTCATTCGTAATTGTTGACGGTTAACCCCTTTAGCAGATGGTGTAAACGACGTGAACAGAGATCTCGAACTTGAAAGAGCACACTCGAAAGATCTACAACGTCAGCTCGATGCGATGGCTGAGAGACTTGTAAGCCATTGCACGATCTCTAATTCGAGAGGGAATTGTCTCATTTCGGAACAGGCAGCAGTCGAGAAGCAATTGGCGTTTTCGGGAACTGCGAGCATGCAAGAAACTTGAAGAGAAGAATTACTCGAACGACTCACGACATGGTGGAGAAGGCATCGTCGAAAGGCCGTCATTCCGACCACTGCGACTCCAGTGCATAAGTTTATTGTACCAGCGAATCTCTCTCTCATAAAAAGGCATAACTGGTGTCGACTTATAATTTCCCAAGCAGTCACGCCTGCACCCAATACGCTCCAACCCCACTCTCCCCCATCTCAACGAAAAAACACGAGCCTTGAAGCATCTGCACAGCAAACCACCACGGCGTCAGGAATGCATTTGCGTGACCGACAATCACTCCTGCCATAGCGACAGCGGAGACGCAAGGCAATAGGAGAAAGCTTATAAGGAATGCGTCGGGGCTCTAGGGATGACGAAGCTGTATGCAGAGTCGGAATCACAAATATGTATTAGGTATGATCGAAGACGTCGAGAAAGCACCAAGGCTAGCTGTAGCCGGAACAGTCAGGATACAAAGGGCAAATCACTGTAAGCTACAAATGCCCCCAACTTGTTCAATACGTTACTCAGCTTGCTCTGCATTCCTGCGACAATGGTGACGTTGGTGCCTTTCCCTGGGAGGAGTTTCGCCAGCGCCTTGACTTCCGCGTGGGTTATAGACGTGCTAGTCGGGGGGCATCCATGTTCATGAGTTGCCGTCCATGAGTTAGCGCGTCATGAAGTTTTTGCAAGTGAAGATCGCTTGTTAGCGATGCGATGACGGTTAGCCAACAAGTTTAAGGGGAAGGGAGATTCGACGTGGTACCATTCATTGTTTCAAGTCGGAGGACGAACCGGAGTAGGTGTGACGTGCGGACAAATTGAAGACGACGGTGGAGAATGTACACGATCCGACCAAGTTGGCGTACTACAGCGTCAGCAATTTCATTCCATTCCCCACGCTGGGAGTATACCACAGAACGACCTTTGCCTGACCGCAAGCTTTGTCGACTTCACCTGAAAACCCTTGTTAACAACGAGACTACATTCTTTCCTGCTGTTGACCGACTTGTCACCATGACAAGACAATACGAATACAGTGGCACATCGAACCCGGTTACTTGATGTATTTGCGTTGCCACACGAGGGGGGCGGAAAGGGGGTGCTGAGAGGTGGCAAGAACCAAAGATGAAAGTGTGGGACGGACGCCGAGACGCACGGGGTGGTAGAGGAATGCAAGAAAAACGAATCTGCAGTAATCAGCGTCCCCCTTTGACCAGATGCTGATAAAGTGGCCAGAAGTGGCGACCAGAACGGGACCATCATTGTCAAAGACGACGCGAAGGAAAGCGGAAGGGTCCTGTCACGATGACGGCCTCAATCGAGTGTTCCACGTCGAGAACGGGGATCTCATCGCCGGCCCTTTCATAGGTTATGGGATCCATGTCGTCACCGATATCTGATCACTTGATGGTCCAATGTCCGTGCGACCACGGAGTCGTCGACCTCGCGACGCCCGATTTGGAAAATCTGAGGATACTGCCCCTGCTCTTACGGAGATCGCACAGTCCAATGCGGTACGTTGAAGTAACCACCACCTACACGCCCAGCCTGTAGGTGAAATGCACCCGGCACCATTCAGTAATCTCAAGCACCTATTCTCCTCCACAGCGAATGTACGTCGCATGAAGGTGATCGGGACTTTTGCTCCCTTCGTGCTAGTCTGCAACATGGATGGTTAGCACTGGCGAGTCGCCAACGGGGTTGCTTGGTCTTACTGAAATGATCACGGTGGTCCCCCGCCGTCTTGGATAATAAAGCATAGCGATCCCACTGCCCGCCCGCCCAAGCAGGCCCACGTTTTCCCTCGCCTTCGGACTAAACGAGAAATGATACAATGTGGGAGGAAGTTCCAATGCGTATTTGATTACGATGACTTCCAAGGAGATGAGCGGGATGTTCCTCGAGCTCGAGATTCAGTCCGTGGGTGGGTGGTTGGACTCAATGATGGCGGGCTCTTGAGGGAGGACGAGGTGTTCTGAGACGCGCTCTACAGAGTTATGCAAGTATCAGAGCCGTGGTCCCAAGGGCACGCTTCAGATCGAGCTCCGACTGGTCTAGAGCATTGGCATTCTGTCCTCTATAGACCTATCGTCATTTCATTTCCTTGTGCGACGTCTGTGAGACCATCAGAGGTTTACATACGGAGGAAGGAACGCCATGACGGCGCAGTGGGACTAAGATCCCAACCGTAGACGAGCTTGGAGCGGAGAGCTTCTGTTAGGTCTGGGGACACGGGGTTTGTCGTTTAACGAGCGTTTTGAAGCAAATCGAGGGTTGGCGTCGGTGAGACATGATGGAATACCCGGACAAGACGAATAGTTGGTAATGTATTAGGTGTTGCCGAAGACGTTGAGAAAGCACCAAGACGAACTGCAATCAGAATAGTCGCGATAACAAAGAAAATCATTATAAGTTACATACCTCCAACTTGTTCAACACGCCATCCAGCTTGCTTTGCATTCGTACGACAATGGTGATGCTGGCACCTTGGCTTCCACCTGTGGTATAGACGTGCTGGTGGAGTAGCGCGTCATGAATTTTTCACACGTAAAGTTAACGACACGACAACAGTGAATGAACAAGGGGAGGACAAGAGGGAGATGCCCTGCTTGTTAGAAGAACGAACAGGGGCAAATACGAGGTGGATAAATCATTGACGACAACGGTAGAGAATGTAAAAGACCAATCACATACTATGGCTTTCAAGTACTACGGGCCTACGGCATCAACCATTCCCCCACGCTCGGAGTACACCACAAACCGACCTTTCCCTTCGAATCCCACTGTTTCTTATATCCCGGAGACCATGGCAGATAAGGAGACGAGGAGAAGCGTGGCGACTTTCAAAGGATTTGGCTGGGAAGTTGGGCAAATCCGAAAGCAGGAGTTTACGTCAGCATCGTAACAGGCTCATCGAGTTCGCCTTGATGCATAGACGATTGTCACCTGACTCACCAGACTACCTTGATTGTACTACAGTGGTTGTCCGATTGGGTCACCCCTGGCCGAATCCCGGAAGGAGTTCGACGTGGTGCTCGACAAAAACCTGCAGGGTGAGACAATATTCAAAAAACTGCTACTGATATCCGTGTAGGCGTGCGGTGCGAGGATCTATGAAAATGGAAAGGTACAAAGCTATGGTGAAGAACGCTACGCACAGGAGTGAGCTACATGGTGGGGATGGAGGAAACTGGGCACGTGATGGGATTGGACCAATGGAGCGACTTGGAAGATTACAGAGCGTCTTCTCGTCGGTGACCGACTAGCGCCCAATGCAAGATGCTGCGTGTGGATGACGCCCTCAAGGCGTCATGAAAGTAAGTGGTAGACTGTAGGCGCTACACAGCATGCTTGGAATAGCCATCAACAGGACGAAGCCAAAAAACGTAGCTTACCAGCCTACGATGCTACAGCGATTCCGTACGAGGTCTTCCAATCGCTGGCATTTGATCCATTACTCCCTGCCCCCAACTACAGCCTACACGACGTGTCTACTCTCTCACCATGCCTGACTCGTCAAAAAGCATTGTCGAGCTCACTCTGAAGCCGCTATTGACGATATCAGCACATGAAAGCGGTATTAATGGGATAGCATACCTCCCTGGCGGTGAACGACTCGTTACGTGCTCGATAGACAGGATGGTCAGAATATGGAATGTGGAGAATGGCGAGGAAGAAGGGACGACGATGGAACACGGTGGCACGATCGAGGGCCTCGCGGTCACGAAAGATGGGAAGAAGATAGTGAGTGGTGGTTGGGACAAGAGACTGAGGGTATGGGATGTGGAGATGCATGAGGCCATAGCAGAGTGGAGTGGTCATGAAGCCGCTATTTGGTGCATTGCCCTGTCACCCAATGATGAGCTTGTTGCCAGTGGTGACGGGGATGGAAGGATTAATATCAGCGAGATGGAGGATGGAGAGATTAAACATTTGATTGAGACTGGGAGTCGGGTGCGGTCAGTCTGCTTCTCTCCAAATGGGAAGATGCTTGCTTCTGGACACGACGATCGCGCCATCCGAGTGTTCGACGTCGAAAGCGGCGATCTCATTCTCGGTCCGATGGAAGGTCACACACACACTGTCAGCTCGCTTCTGTGGTCGCTAGACGGAAGGCGGATATTCTCGGGTTCCCGGGATGAAACCATTCGCTGCTGGAACTCTGAACATGGCGAGCAAATTGGAGATCCGTGGACGGGTCACTCGGGGCTGATATGGTCCCTTGCTCTCTCCCCCGATGGTATCAAAATAGCAAGTGCTTCCTGGGACAATACAGTTCGTTTCTGGGCGACCGACTCTGGTGACCCACTCGACGTGCTGCTACAACATGAACACCCAGTATGGACGGTTATATTCTCCCCCTCCGGTGAATTTGTGGCCTGCGGCGACGACAAAGGAAATGCATCGACATGGCGCATTCCGTGGTGGGATGACAGTCAAAACCAGGTATATCTACTACCTGTTCAAATATCTTCCAAGCGCGATTCTCACTCCTCACAACTGCAGGCTCGTGATTCACTCCTAGAGGTGCGTGCATCCTCGGGTGTGTCGTGAATGTCCTTTTCATAGCTGTCGTTTATAGCTCCCTGCCGTGGCCGTACCACTGCCAACCAGCAGTCATCAACACGAACTCGACTTTCTATGTGTGAGTTCACGTAAAGTGGACACTATCGCCGCCTTGCACCCTGATCAGTAGCTCCTACTAGCTTCCTTCCTCCCACCGTCGTCCGTCATCACAACAAAGCAGCATACGAAACACTCATGCGACTGAAGACTCTCCTCAGAACCAAAGCTCGGCTTTCTCTTGGAATTTATGGAAGACATTACCTCGCCTTTCATTCAATCGCTCAAATGACCCTCCCGTGAGTCGGACGCCAATTTATCCAGGATTCGCACCATGGGTAGGGAGAGCCGTTTGTCTATCGTTCCGGGACGCTAATCCTGGTTCGATAGCCGACTAGTACATATGAGGATCCAACACCCGATGTCAGAACAAACCAAACACCTGTGGAACATATGCCAACAGCTCCAGGACATTATCCGGGCTATTCGATCATTGCAATGGACCCGCCAGACTCGCTCGACCACGCTGAGGGCAGTCAGGCGACGGAAGCGACTCCCCTGCCACCACATAATTCAGACTATGTGAAAATATCTTGCTGTGGACTGTTCCCTCGCCGACAAGGCCGCCCTACCACTGCTTCCGGTTTGCCTGCCGTCGAGCTCACTAAACGTACCGCACCACCTTCCAACGCAGCCCCTCCTGTCGCTGCCTCATCACATGGTCCGTCGTCGCAGAACATATTGGACCTTCCTGCTGTGAAGCCAGCCGATAACGTCCCAGACCGTGCGTCTCATGTCCTCCATCCGTAATTGTTGACGGTCAACCCCTTTAGCAGATGGTGTAAACGACGTGAGTAGAGGGCTCGGACTCCAAGTTGAAAGAGCGAACTCGAAAAATGAGGCCCTACAACGGCAGCTCGATGCGATGGCTGAGAGACTTGTATGCCTTGCACGATCTCTAACTCGAGATGGAATTGTCTCACTTCCGAACAGGCAGCAGTTGAACGACAGTTGGTGTCCTCGGGAACTGCAAGCATGTCAGAAACTTGCAAGTAATTTCAAGAGTAGAACAAATCGAACGACTCACGGCATCATGATGGTGCGGAAGGCATCGTCGAATGGCCGTCACTGCGACCACTGCGACTCCAGTGCATAAGTTTATTGCACCAGCGAATCCCTATTTCTCATAAGAAGGTACAACTGATGTCGACTGATAATTACCCCCTCCAACCCAATCTCAAGTTCTCAACGAAAAAAAAAAACACGAGCCTTGAAGCATCTGCACAGCGAAAGACGGCGTCCGGAACTCATTTCCATGACTGACAGTCGCTCCTGCCATAGCGACAGCGGAGACGCAAGACAATAGGAGAAAGCCTGTAGCGAATGAGTCGGGGCTCTAGGCGGGGGATGTGGTGACGATGTGGTGTATGTAGAGCCAGAATAACGAATATGTGTTAGGTATGATCGAAGACTTCGAGAAAGCACCAAGGCTAGCTGCGGCCGGAAACAGTCAGGACAAAAATGCAAAATCTCTATAAGCTACACATACCCCCAACTCGTTCAATATGTCGTCCATCTTGCTCTGGATTCCTGCGACACTGGCGATGTTGGCGCCTTTCCCTGCGAGGAGTTTCGCCAGCGCCTTGGCTTCCGCATGTGGTATAGACGTGCTAGTGGAGTGGCGTCCACGTTCACGAAGTGCCGTCAATGAGTTAGTGCAAGTATTGAAGACAACGGTGGAGAATGTACAAGATCTAATCAAGTTTGCATACTACAGCGCTAATCGTTGCATTCCCCTATGCCGGGAGTACACCACAAAACGACTCTTCCGTGTCCGCAAGTTTTATTGCCTCACCTCAAACCCCTGTTAACAACGGGACCGCATTCTTTCCCGCTGGTGAACGACTTGTTACCCGCGCTGACAAGACGGTACGAATACGATGGCACATCGAACTCGCGGTTCCTTTGTGTATTGCGTTGCCAACCGGGGGGGGGGCGGAAAGAGGGTGCTGAGACTTGGCAAGCACCATAAGTGAAAGTGTGGGACGGACGCCGAGACGCACAAGGTGGTAGAGGAATGCAAGAATCACGAATCAGTGGTAATCAGCGTCCCCCTTTCACCAGATGTCGACATAATGGTCATAAGTGGCGGACAGAACGGGACCACCATTGTCAGGGACGGCACGGAGGAGGGCGGGAGAGTCCATCATAGGATTGAGACTCGTGGTCATGTTTGTTCACTCTCCTTCTCCCCAGACGGAGAGGAGTTACGATGATGGCCACAAGCGAGTATTCCGCATCGAGAATGGGGATCTCATCGTCAGCTCTCTTTATCTGATAACTTGATGGGCCAAGGTTCGTGCAAATGCGAAATCGTCAACTTCATGACGCTCGCCTTGGAATATTTTGAGGATACTGCCCCGGCTGTTACAGAGATCTCCTAGTCCAACACGGCATGTTGAAGTAACCACCACCTACACGCCCAGCCTGTAGGTGAAACACATCCGCCACTATCCAGCAATGTCAAGCACCGATTCTCCTCGACAGCCAATGTATGGCGCATTAAATGTGATCGGGGATTTCGTTCCCTTCATGCTAGCCCGTGAGGTGGATAGTTAGCACTAGCGAATCGCCAACCAGAGTGCTCGGTTAAAGAAATTTGTTATTGTCAATTCCGCAAGACACGTTCTACAAAGCAGGGCGAGAAGACAATCCCTCACCAGGTAACACGTAAGTCCACCCTTGCTCAAACCTATAACCCGCCCATAGATCGACCGCCACACTGCTTTTTCCCTCCTTCCCCATCGACCCTCTCTCAACAGCATTCATGAACGGCTTGCACACCCCATTACGAAGTGCCATCACCCAAGACTTCACCTCGTCTTCTTTGTTCATCCTCTCGAAGTCTTCCACGGATAGGTTGGTATGCGTCATGGGAGACTCGGTGCACCCCTCATGTGGGTGACCTTCGGGGGCGCGAGAGGAGACGTGTGAGGGAGAGATATGGGTGTTCAGAAGGGAAGTGAGCGCCTGGGCGGTGATCCACGGGCTCCGACAAGAGCTACACGCTTCGGCTGGGTGGATGGAGTAGGGATGGAGGCTGGCGCGTGAGTCGCGTATCCCCTAAGTCCTACTCGACACCCCAGCCCTGCGGGCCGATGTCGCGAAGCCCCTGGTCCCGCCCACACCTGCTGTAGATCTAGCACCACCCAATTGCGCTTTCGCAGGTCCCGAAGGCAGATACGCCCTCTCCACTCTGCCACTCTCCTCAAGACCCTTCACGATTTCTCCACGCGCACATCGCTGATGCCGTATCAGAAAAGCGGACGTCCAGAACGTGTGAAGGACCCTTCGGCGTGCTCAGTGCCAGGAGCGATCGATCATCTCTTCGTCGGGTGCGTGGTGAGCAGATGAAGGCGCAGCAGGTAGGGAAATTAAAGCCGTCCAAATGAGCTGTCTATGATCCTTCTTTAGCATGGAGGACCGCGTTTAGTACACCCGAGCGGGACGCAAGCAGCTTCGTCAGCACTGGCGTCTTGCCCTTGGGGTGTGATATGATACCGATCGCATCGAGACGTTCGTCAGCATATATCGACCATTCTCCTTGTTTGGCATTCTCGACAGCTGACAGGAAGTCTGTAACGCTTTTCTTGTCTGCTCTTATGCCTTCGTTACGCTCACAAATGATTTTGTGCATGAGAAGCTTGTATCCACGTAGAATGAGCGCGTGGGAGCCGAATCAGTGAAGAGTTCTCGTTGGAGGTTGTTTGGCAGAGATGATGGCGACGGAGGAAGTCTAGGAGTTCCTTGAATTCGCGTAGCTTAAGCTTGGTACCGTATTTGACCGAGGGCTCTTTCATGAGTTGGTCGTATTCCTGTTGGTCCATGGGTTATGGTTAGAACGTCTAAGGAAGGACCCACCTCGCCAAGATTGATCACACTGAGAAAGACAATTTTCATAGACTCCAACTTCGCCAATTGAGCTGCAGCGACATCCATATTGACGTTCAGAATTTGTCCGTCGTTGCTTTCTGCGAGACTGCATAGGAGGGGCAAGGCTCCCGCGCCGATGAAAGCCTAGAGAGGACGCTTGTCGACTCAGGTGATCTTATCGACGAGTCCGTACTTGGAGGGATCGAGAGGCGTGGTGGTAAGTACATCTGAGGTGATAGAACGGGCCTGGGTGCCGAGTTTTTCGAGGGCGCCTACTAGTTTGAGGTTTTCTTTAAGGAAGACACGGCGGGCGATCTACGTTTACGTTCGGGTTGGGTGAGCAAGGCCAAGTGGAGAGGGATATGATAGATGGAGATAAGACGACCACTGAGTTAGATGCAGAATACGAAAGAACCAGAAAAGCACCTGTGACCCTAATCCCATCGATGTGTTCCGGCTTAACTCCCTCGCAGTCCAGCGCCATGCAGCACAACTGGGCATAGTCCTATGTGGTAGAGGAAGATAGGGCTAAAAGCAAGTTCGAGGACTGCGCCTCCTATTTTAATGACTGCGAATTTGGCGGGTTGGGAAGGATGAGAGGAGGATGAGAATATGCGCAGGTGACGCTCGACTTCGCGTTTGGTACCGACAGGCGAACGGAGGAGAGGGAATTTACTCGATCCGTCTGAGCAGCGGACCTACTTGAAAGGTTGGTCCCTACGGCGAGTTGCTGTGAGAGCAGTGTGACACTGATCGATCAGCAACGATAACTCTTTCTGGCCACTGCCATTCTGGATGGCAGCGTTGCAGCACGAGTAGAATTTAGAAAGCAAACATTCGTCGATTATCGGAACGTAGCGAAGTTGTGAACGGTGATGATGGTGGTGGCGCGAGCGATGCTTGAACTGGGGAGCAGAATCGGACAGCAGAAAAAGAGGGCCAGATAACTCAGCGCAAGTCAGGCTTTTCAACAAGGTGATGCCGTTATCATGGGGGATCTAGAGCTAACACTATCACCGGGGAGAGTGAACAGGTCCTTACTGTAAAGACAGGAGACACACGGGAGATACTGTATGATTTTGAAGACCCGAAAGTCAACTTTGTCTGAGGAGCGAAGAATGACGTCGGCGTCGATGTTGTCAAAAGGTTCTGGAGCTATGAGAGGCAGCGTGGTGACGTGGTCGATGTTTCTTCTTCGAATTCACGTTGGGAGGACATCGTGCGCTGAATGATGTCGCGCCTCCGCCTCGCCATTGGATCGACCTAAGGCTGACGGAAGACGCCGATACAAAGGTGATCCCCGCAACCACCACTCGACCCTTCGCAGATGATCCCCGAACCCAGTAGTTGGTAATGAGTCAATGGGGGCGGGGTGATCCCCGCAACCACCACTCGACCCTCGCAGGTGGTCCCCGAACCCACTTGTTGCTAATGAGTCCATGGGGACGAGGTGATCCCCGCAACCACCACTCGACCCTTCGCAAATGATCCCCGAACCCACTAGTTGCTAAGACGTCGATGGGAGCGGGATGATCCCCACAACTGCCATTCAACCCTTACCAAATTAGTTACATATAAAAAAGTAGTCAACCACTTTACTGCGCGCAAAACGTTCTTACATGCTTCAACTTCGGTGGGAGGAGTATCCAAGTTTTGTGAGACAGCACGGTGAAGAAGAAGAAAGAAGGGAAGAATGGCGAAACAGAAGGAATATGCTGTAGATCCGTGAACAGTTGCAATCACGAAAAAACCTGGACGACTGCGTGGCAGACGAAAGAATGAACCAGACTAATGGTTATGTAAATAATGAACCGCAAGCAAGGTTTCTGCCGACGCCAGGCGGCACTTCTCGAGTCAGAAATCAGCAAATCATCCATTTTCGGACACAGCCACCACAGTCTCCTATCTTCGCACCACCCCTATACGCTCGATATAACATGTGGGTCCAAAATTCAGACGTCGCTCATAGCACCTTGCCCTTCCGTTTCCTAAGACTTTTACCATCTACATTCAACTTGAAGTCATGGCTTCAACATCACCACTCCCTGAATTTTATTATGTTTTCCAATCGCTCGCAAATCGGCTGCGGGACCGTACAGCTGACAACGTACCTGTCCTGCTTATGGATGTCTGTCGTACATTGGTGGAAACCAATGCTGCCCTCGCAGACATGGCAAGGACTCTCAATGGGAATGATATAAATTACTGGTCAGTGGTAATCCATTTTGTTTCGTTCACCGTTCAATGCCACTAATAAATATTCAAACAGGATTACTACGGTTGATACCATTTCAGGGAAGCTTGATAAATACAAGGAGGGGTAAGCACCATTTCTTTTCCTCCCTGGACTACTCACGGATATTTGAACAGGTTCAATAAGATCGACATCTCGCTTGGTAAACACGAAGAGAGGTAATCATTGGCACCGTTTCATCTTCCTCCTTGCCAGTGGATTACTCATCCATTTTTAAACAGGTTCGATGATATTGACGCCTCACTTGATAAAATATGGTCCAAGCTTGATAAACAAAAGGAGAGGTAAGCACCGTTTCGTTTTCCTCCCTGGAGTCTGGACTACTAATCAATATCTGAACAGGCTCAATAAGATTGATGCCTCGCTCGGTGAACACGACGAAAGGTAATTACCATTTCACCTCCCTCCCCGGACCACTGACCAATTTCTGAACAGGTTCAATGAGATTGCCGTCTCGCTTCATGAAATCTCGTCCAATTGTGAGGAGAGGTAATCACACAATTCGTTTTCCTCCCTGACCTACTCACCAATATCTGAACAGGTTCGATAACATCGACACCACCCTTCGTGAGTTGTCAACCATCCTCAAGAGTGTTGGAAATCAGTTCCCGCGTCCGACCGAACGAGTTTGATGATGGTCGGCCGGTTTCACTCTAACATTAAGCTTTTGTTTTATCGTCTCGTCTGTGTTTCACATGTTTCCAGTGTTCTTTTAGTTTAAATACGTGTAGTTACGCTGTGATGTACCCCGTGCGTTTGCGAAGAAGAGGTAATACATGTCAACATATCTGAATACAATGGTCGACCGGTCAGCATTCGGTCATCGTCATCGGAGTCCATGCAGACAAAACTCCACAATCCATTCACCCTTTTGTAAGTCCCCTACAGCACCTGGTTGCTTGAAGTTGTGTCGCGCACAATCAACCGCGCCTACCCCGGTAGCGGCTAGTCCTCGACTATTTTTCGTATCTGCCATGTTGACCACGTTGTGGCCCACACGAGAGCAAGGAGGCCATGGAAGACGCCCATAACCACGGAACTTACAAAGAAGAGAGGGAAACCCACTACAGATCAGAAGGGAGTCAGATTCGTTCGCACTAAATAAAGCGCCAAGGGCCATGTGCTCAATGGATACGATGGCGGCGGCAAAGGCCGTCGGCGAGAAAGTGACAGGTAACAACTTGAAGGGACCAAGCTATTAGTATTGTCGATAGCCTCGATGTCCTTGCCAAAGGGTCTCAACAAACAACCTACGATGGCGTCATTTAGCGACCGAAAATGATTCCCGTCATTGTCCTGTCCTCACCTTGGGGAGTTACATCATGCCAACTGATCGCAGCACGAAGGACGTGGTCCAACAACCGATGATTAATCCTGGTGCTCCCAGAGCGACGCGTATAGTCGCAAAAATAATGTTAACGAGCGCTCTCGCCAGACCAATGGTTCCATAAACAGCGTCGTAGAACAAGGGGGTGCCCGCTTGCATCTGGCAAATTGAAACATTCCGATGGCCGCAGCTGCAGGTGGTAACAGTGAGAGGTCGAGTAGTATTGCATGGAAGAATCAGAGTGATAATGATGTGAGTTTCAAATGATCCCTCGTCAGATATCTACGCGGACGGGCAGTGGATGGAACTGTGAAATTAGAAAGGTACAAAGATGCGGTGGAGAACGCTATGGACAGGAATGAGGCAAAGGTAGAGAGTGCATGGAGGAAACCAGGTACGTGATGTGATTCGACCGACGGAGCGACTTATAAGATCCGCGAGCCCTTCGTGCTGGTGAATGGACCTCTGACAGGTGTAGCACGTGGTAGGCTATAGGTGCTAAACAGATTAGTTAAAATAGCCATCAACAGGACGAAGGAAACAACATAGCTTACCGGCCCACAGTACTACAGGGATTTCTGTGGACGAGGACTCCCAATCTCTGAATCCATGTAGTCATGTTTTCCGAGGGAGACGGCTGGCCCGCCCTGACAATTTCACAATGCATATGGAGGGCTCTAAAGCGATTCAACATACGACCTACGATGGTGTCATTCGACAGACAAAAATCATTGTCCTGTACTGACTTTGTGGAGTCACACCATGCCAGTGAATCGCAGCACGAACAACGCCCCCTCAACAACCAATGGAGGGTTAATCCTCGGCGCCTTCAGAGCACGCGTATAGTAGTAATAAGCGTGGTGTTATCGAGAGCTATTGTCAAACCAGTTGCTCCATGAACAGCGACGTAGAACAAAGGGGGTACTCGTTTGCATCTGGAAATTGAACCATTCTGATGGCTGCGGCTGCAAGTAGGAGGGTTCGAGTAGTGTTGTATGGAGGAACGTGTTCATACGAACGAGGGCCTTGTTCTCAGTGAGGAAAGTGGAGGCGAAAATCTAAGGTACCAGGGTCGTGCTGTTACCGTGGCTACGAAGGTGACTATCCCAAGATCCCTTGTTAATACACATATCGGTTATCACAATAACACATCATTACTCGCCTTCACCTAAAACTTCTCAGTGGAACTGAAGACCTGCCAACACACGATCAACAGACTCAAAATCGACCAGGCCTAATAGGACCTGATAATCCACATATACAATGAGACGATCACTCAAACTAACCCCACTAACCCCCAAGGACGAGCAGGAAAAAAACGAATGACAGCTTACCAAGGTTTTCAAATAGGCCTTATAAGCTGGCCACTTGACACATCCGATCCGTGTGCTTGACCATGACAAAGTTCCTAGGTTTCTTGGTAGGATAAGCCACCGATGCTGCATTTGAAGTTCCACGACGCCTTCAAAAGCTAGCGCAGCAGATGTATCGATTTCTGCGTCCGTTCATGGTGATATGATCTATAACTCCTTGAGCACGACGCTCTTGACTCGGGTGGTGGGGATTGGTGCTGCCGTCGAACATGTAAACGAGGGGAATGGGTGCCGTGAAAGTTGACGTCGACGTGATGCGTGACGAAAGCCTGCAATGTGAGGTGATTTCCAAATGACTCTCCGTTAGATCTGTGGGGCGGGCAGTGCACGGATCTATGAAATTGGAAAGGTGGAAAGCTACGGCAAAGCACGCTACGCAGACGAATGAGCTACACGGTGGTGAGTGCGTGAAGGAAACTGGGTGCATGACGTGATTGGACCAACAGAGTCACTAGTCACTCCGAAGATGTGCAGAGCCTCTTCGCTCCGGCGTCCGACTAGCGCCCAAAGGAAGATGCTGCATGTGGAGGAGGATTTGAGGGCGGTAGGCTGCAGGCGCCGAACAGCATGGTTGGAATAGCCATCAACAGAACGAAGGGAACAACGTAGCTTACCACTCTGCAGTGCTACAGAACTCCCAATCTCCGAAATTTGACCCATTTCTCCCTGGCACCGACTGCAGGCTACACGACCTGTGTATTCTTTCAACCATGCCCGGGTCGTCAGAAAGCACGGTCGAGGTGACTGTGAAGCCGCTACTGACCATATCAGCGCATCAAAGAGGTATTACTAGGATAGCATACCTCCCTGGAGGAGAACGACTCGTTACATGCTCAGACGACGGGACGGTCAAAATCCGCAATGTGGAGAATGGCGAGCAAGAAGGGATGACAATGAAACACGGAAGCTGGGCGGGGAGTCTCGCGGTCATGAAAGATGGGAAGGAGATACTGAGTATTGGGAGAAGAGACTGAGGGTATGGGATGTGGAGACGCACGAGGCCATAGCAGAGTGGAGTGGTCACGAAGGCGGTGTTCTTTGTATTTCCTTGTCACGCGCCGACGATCAACTTGTTGCAAGCGGTGACGAAAATGGAACGATCATCATCAGGGAGATGGCGGAGGGTGGAGACTCGGAGATCAAACATTCGGTCGAGACTGAGAGTGGAGTTCTCTCACTCTGCTTCTCTCCAAACGGGAAGATGCTCGCTTCTGGACATCTCAACAACGCCATCCGAGTGTTCGACGTCGAAAGCGGCGACCTCATTCTCGGTGGGATACAAGGTCACACAGACCATGTCACCTCGGTTCTCTGGTCGCTAGATGGAAGCCGGATATTCTCGGGTTCCTGGGATGGCACCATTCGCTGCTGGAACTCTGACAATGGCGAGCAAATTGGACATCCATGGACTGGTCACTCACACTGGATATACTCCCTTTCACTCTCCCCTGACGGTACAAAAATAGCGAGTGCTTCCGAAGACGAAACAGTTCGCTTCCGAGTCTGGGTGACCGACTCTGGTGACCGACTCGACGTGCTGCTACAACATGAACACGATGTATGGGCAGTTACATTCTCCCCATCCAGTGAATTTGTGGCCTGTGGCGACTACAAGGGAAACCTTTCGACATGGCGCGTTCCGTGGTGGGATGACAATCAAAAAATGGTATGTCTATGTGTTCGATGTCTTCCAAGCCTGATTCTCACTCCTCTCAACTGCAGGCACATGGACCACTCCTAGATGTGCGTGTATGCTCAGGCGTTTCATCAATGTCCTTCTCATAGCCATCGTCTGTAGCTCCCTGCCGTGGCCATACCACTGGGAACCAGCAGTCGTCGACATGAACTCGACTTTCTAGATGTGAGTTCATGCGACGTGGACAATATTGTCACTGCCTTACCTCCTAATAAGTACCTAGCTTCCTTCCACCTCCACCCGTCGTCTATCATCACAACGCACCCGTGTACGAAACACTCATGCGACTGCAGATTCTTCTCACATGCAAAGCTCGGCCTTCTCTTGGAAGTTGTTGAAGGCATTACCTCGCGTTTCGTTCAAACGCTCAAATGACCCGCCCGTGGTTCGGACACCAATTTATCCGGGATATGCACCAGCCGTATGCAGAACCGTTCGTCTATCATTCCTTGGAGCTAACCATTCTTTCAATAGCGTCATAGTACTTACGCGCGCCCAAGACCCGCCGACACAACGACTCAAACAGTTCCAGATCCAACTTCAACAGCCACAGGTGGTGATTCGTGCTGTTCGGTTATCCCCATGGGGCTCATCAGACTCGCTCGACGACGTTGAGGAGAGTCAGGTGGGTGAAGCGACTCCCGTGCCACACCACAATTCAGACGATGTGGAGGTATCTTGCTGCGGACTGTTCCCTCGTCGACGAGGCCGCCCTAGCACTGGTTCTGCTCCGCGTGCCCTCGAGCTCACTGGACGTACTGCTGCGCCACCTTCCAATGCAATCCCTCCTGTCGCTGCATCCTCACATGGTCCGTCATCTCAAAATCTGTTGCACCTTCCTGCTGTTAAGCCACCCAATAACGTCCCAGACCGTGCGTCTCACGTCCTCCATTCGTAATCGTTGACGGTCAAGTCCTTTAGCAGACGGTCTAAACGACGCGAATAGAGACCTCGAACTTCAAGTTGAAAGAGCGAACTCAAAAAATGAGACTCTACAACGTCAGCTCGACGTGATGGCTGAGAAACTTGTAAGCCTTGCACCCCCTGTAACTCGAGAGGGAATTGTCTCTCACATCGGAACAGGCAGCAGTCGAACGGCAGTTGGCGTCTTCGGGAACTGCAAGCATGCAAGAACCTTGCAAGTAATTCCAGAGTAGAATTACTCGAAGAACGACTCACGACACGGTGCGGAAGGCATCGTCGAAAGACCGTCATTCAGACCACTGCGACTCCAGTGTATCAGTTTATTGTACCAGCAGGGACGTCTTTCATATCGCTTTTACATATGTCCATGCAACCTTGTTGAAGATTGGTGATGCAAATTGTCGAACTGCGAACAACAGGTCTGGCTGGATTGGACTGCATCTGCGCCAACGTGAACGAGATTGCACCGGAAACATTGAATATCGTATTTAAGGGTCTTCTGAGGGAGAACCAATCACAGATGAGCCTGCGCGCTTCACTTGGTGTGTCGTTGCAACTTATATCTTTTCTTTCGAAGGAGATATCATCACGATAAACAAATGAGAGGACTGGGGGACACAGGAAGTGCCCTCGTCACATCTGCACTGAAGCAACCTAAAAGCCAAAGTACGAGAGCGGACTACAGTATCACGGTAAATTGTACATCGGCATATGGCAAAAGACGGCAAGTCAAAAGTAAAATATATACAAGACACGACAAACCACGGAGAACAGCCAATACGCGAAATCCTGGCAGGGAAGGGACACAAATATATTGCATCCCTCAACGTTCAACTCTCAATCGCAGCCCTGGCTGCCTGGCACCGAAGTAGATGGAGAGTCCGCAAAGAACCCCTTCATTGTCATGAACTTATTTCGACTGGGTGACGCCATATTGGGATATGGAATCCGAAGAATTGCGAGCAAGAAATGAAACTAACCAAAGCAACCATACCGAGCACACACTATCAATCACCCAATTTCCTCTCGGTGTACTCCCTCTCGTCGAAGCCTTGACCAAACTCGGGATCAAGTCCGACGTGATATGGAAACGCGGAAGGAATCCTCCAACAACGCTCCGAATCTCGAGAATTTGCTGGGCGAATTAGACTCTATACGACAGATGTCGCAACCAGTCCATTGCCATACGAGAGCAAGGAGGTCGTAGAAGTGGTTCATGACTGCAGTTCATATGAAGAAGAGAGTCAGTTTCATTCGCGCTAAACAAAACGCCAATGTCTAGGTACTCAACGGTTATGATGGCGGCGGCAAGCGTTGCCAGCGAGAAAATGACAGGTGACAAGGAGCTGCTATTGTCGAAAGTCTCGATATCCTTGCCAAAGCGATTCAGCATACGACCTACAATGGTGTCATTCGGCGAACGAGAATAATTCATATCATCGTCCGTACTCACCTCGGAGAGTCACACCATGCCAATGGATCGCAGCACGAAGGACGCCCACCAGCAACCGAAAGGAAAGTTAATCTCGGCGCCTTCAGACCAATGGGTTCCATAAATAGCGACATAGAACAAGGGGTGCTCGTTTGCATGTGGGAAATTGAACCATTCCGAGGCCTGCGGCTGCAGGTGGTACCAGTGAGGGGTCGAGTAGCGTTGTATGGAGGAACATGCGGTCGTGCCGTTGCCGTGACTATAACTTTCACCAGCCCAAGATCTCTTGTTAACACCCACATCAGTTATCACGACAACACAACAGTACCCATCTTCACCTAAAGCTTCTCAGGGGCCGCCAAGCCCTGCCAGCGCACGATCGACAGACTCAAATGAACCAGGTCTAATAGGACCTGATAATCCACATATATAATGAGACGATCGCTCAGCCTCACCCCCAAGGACGAGCCAAAAAAACAAAGGTCGGCTTACTTAGGTTTCAAACAGGCCGTATAAGCCGACCACTCGACACATCCACGCTTTTTATGCTTGACCATGACAAAGTTCCTAAGATCGTTAATAGGTTAAGCCACAGGTTCTGCATTTCGGGTTCCACGACGACTTGCAAAAGCCGGCGCGACAGATGGATCGAATTCTGCGTCGTCGTTCATGGATGATATCCTCTACAACGGCTTGAGCGTGATGCTCTTGACCGTGCAGTGGGCATCGATGCGGCAGTCGAGCATGCAGACAAGGGAACGGGCATCAGGAAAGAGGAGTTCGACGTGGTGCTCGACGAAAACTTGTAGGGTGAGACGATATTCAAACAACTGCTACTGAGATCCGTGTGGGCGGGCAGTGCAAGGATCTACGAAATAGGGAAGGCACAAAGCTATGGGACGAACGCTATGCACAGGAATGAGCTACACGGCGGTGAGCATGGAGGGAACTGGGTACATGATGAGATTGGACCAATGGAGCGACTTGGAGGATTGCAGAGCGCCCTCGCGTCGGTGTCCGACTAGTGCCCAATGTGAGATGCTGCGGTGGACGAGGCCTTGATGGCGTCATGTATAGCAAGTAGTAGGCTGTGGGCGCTACACAGCACAGTTGGAATAGTAATCAACAGGACGAAGCAAACAACGGAACTTACCAGTCCGCAGTACTACTAGTACAGGGATTTCTGTCGACGAGGACTCCCAATCTCTGGCATTTG